>JAOYSI010002154.1:0-32887 GCA_025775065.1 Hiodon alosoides
CAGGCCCTCTCGTCCAACATCAGTGTCTGGCCTCACAAATGCTCTTCTGGAAGAATGGGCAAAAATTCCAACAGACAAATTCCAAAATCTTGTAGAAAGCCTTCCCAGAAGAGTGGAAGTTGTTATAGCTGCAAAATGCCTACGGATTTAGAATGGGATGTCATAAAAGCTCCTGTAACTTTTGTCCATATAGTGCATGTCAGTTAGGCATCAATTGTTATCCAAAATCACTCAAAAATGACTAGGAATGGTTAGTATCTCGTTTTCACCAAACATTTAAAATATTTGGGGAACTTTTAATAGGACAGAAATATTACCCTGAGGCCCAAACAAATCTCCTGTAAACGCCCCCTGCTCCCCTCGTCAATCCATACAATAGGGAAGCTAAAGAGCATAGATGAATATCATATGAAGTTAATTATAGCACAGTAGTACAAAGGTTCAGTTGTTTTGCAGTACTTTAGTTACATGTACTTTCCATAGTTGCTTGTACACTGATGTAGCAAGATCACACTGTTGTTTTTTTCCTATGGCTTCGATTACTATCTGATGTCCGTAATGAAATTACTCACTCGCCAACTCTAAATTGATAAAACGCAATATAATTTGCCTATTTGCAAAAATGTCCCCTGTGCGGCATGGGTGTTTTGTCCCAGGGTTGTCTTCCTTTCCTACTCCAATCAGGCGGTCTCCTGGGGGCCCTGTAGGCGGGCAGCGAGGGCCAGGGAGAGGCGGCGCAGTGCCCCCTGGTGCTGGGGGAACTCCTGGCAGACGCGGTGCAGAATGGTGCCCACGGCATGGAGCCACTCCTCCTGGCGCTGGATGGCAGCCTCCAGCTCCACCCTGCCAGTGGACGCCAAGACGTAGCGCCCGTCCCGCACAGCCTGCAGCTGCTTGGCCCGTCCCTGCATGGTGATCAGCCTGGCCAGGTTCTGGAGCATGGAAAAGGGGAGTTGAGACACATGGGACTATGAGCCAGCTACGCAAAGGTGTACGCTTGTAAATCTGCAAATATGTCCATATTATGTGTCTCATATGGTACTGTCTTTATGTACTGTTTATTTTGCCTCTTGGCCAGGTCTTCCCTGAAAATGGGATTTTAATCTCTTTAATGGGTTTCACCAGACCAAGGGTAAACAAGTAAACAAACAGAAATATCCTGACCCTCTCCTTGGTGTCCTGCAGGCCGCGCAGGTCGGCGCTCAGCACGGCGCCTGCGCTGTTCAGCTCGTTCAGCCGCTGCTGCTTCTCCCTCAGGCCGGCGCTCAGTTCACGCTGCGCCTCCTGCAGCTCCTTAATCACGCCGTCGCACCCCTCTGCTTGCTGGGGGCGCACAGACACATACATACACCCGCACACACACACACACACACACAAAAACACACAAACACACAAAGTCCCTACATAAGCTCAGAAAACCAATCACACTCTTTTCTTGACTCCAGTGAGTGTCCATAACGAAATTGTTCGAAATGAGCTCCACTAAGCTCTCCTCCTCGAAAAACCTGCACCAACCTCAGCCAACTGATGGGCATTGTGTGACAAGTGCCCGAGTCATACAGCAGACACGCGGTTCCCCGTTTTAGTCTGCCCTCGGTTTCAGTGCTCGTTGGCCACCAGCCACTATCCCCAATACAAAAAAATATTAACTATTTACTAGATTCAAAATCCGTGACTGCTTGGCAAGTTTTGGGACAACACAGTTTACAGGGCACATCACCAGTCCTCCACGTACCGCGGCCCTGAGCATATCCTCCTCGAAAAAGCACCCACCGGTGACATTGATAATCCGAAATGGCTACTGCTTCAGAAAGTTGAGCCCCATACCAGCCCCCCCACAAATCAGTAAATTCCCCAGGAGCCTGGCAGAGGGCCCAGGCCGTATCGCTTTGCCATCAGCCTCCTGTTTATGGAGCCTTTTGTGTTTAGTCTCTCCGTTTGACAAGTTTTTCTTCACATTCCCAGCTTTGTTGCCGCCTAAGAGGCCGGCTCTTGTTTTTGGGTTCATGCTTTGGTTTCTCCTTGCGGTCAGCTGAACATTACACCAGGTCATTGTGTGCATTCACGTCTGTCAGTGTGTGTGTGTGTACATCAACGGTTATATCTATACCTTGCAAAACTGTTCAGACACCTGACCACTTCTCTAACATTACTGAACTGCAAATGATACATTTGAATCTGGAAATGGAGTAATGGTGCACCAGTCAACCATATCAAGAGCTCTGCATAACAATGGCTTGTATGGAAGGGTGGCAAGAAAGCCATAACACAAAACATGCCATCTATAGTTATTTTGAAATTCGCCAGAAAACTTGCCATTAAACCAGCGTATTGTGGGAAAGTTTTTGTTGTCAGATAAGACCAAGATAGAGCTTTTTGGCCAAAACTCAAAGCGCTTTGGTGCAAACCCAACACTGCCCATGCCTCCAGAGTCCCCATCCCTACAGTGAAGTATGGTGGTGGCATCTCATCTGCAGGGACTGGGCATCTTGGTAAATTAGACGAAGAATGGATAGAGTAAAATACAGGGAAATACTGCAAGAGAACCTGCTTCAATCTGCTAAAAAACAGAAGCCTGAGAAGACATTTACCTTACAGCAGGACAATGATCCCAAGCACAAGGTCAAAGCAACATTGGAATGGCTCAAGAACAAAATGGTTAATGTCCTAAGGTGGCCCAATCTCATTGAGAATCTGTGGCACTATTTGAAAATTGCGGTCCACATGCGTCATCCAACCAACCTGAACAACCTGAGCCAATCTGCCAAGTAGAAATAGGAGCCGATAAGTTTGTTCACTGGCACGCACCATTAAGGCTGTTTGTGATTTTAAAAAACGAAACATGAGTACGTGTGACTTACGCTGCATCATTAATGCTTATGCACACCTGATAGTACTGATCGTTCTGCAGGTTTAGTATTAAGCCCCAGGTCTGGATCCTATTGTCTCTCTCCATATATTCATATAGAGTAACAGGGCACTGTGTAATATCAGATGTGAGCTGATCCCTGCGAGAAGCACTTCACCCTATCCCATTGAGTCCCCACCTTCTGCGTGTCCTGGATCCTCCGGCGCAGGCCCTGCAGGATGCCGTGTAGGTCGGAGTGGGAGGGCTGCTTCCGGTCGGTCTTGGCCTGGGCCTCGCTGCGCAGGACGATTGTTTCCCGGCGGGCCACCACGGCCTCCATCTCCCGCAGCAGGCGCTCCTGCTGTCGCATCAGCTGCCCATACCGCACCTGAGCCGTGGCAACAACCGCGGTCACAAACGCCTTCAACACAGGCAATCTGACCCCGGAGACCTGGATTGGTCCATGCAATCCTACACTGGAGGCTTTGACAGGGCTACTCGTGGACCTTCTGCTTACAGACTGTCAGACTTTTGCTTTTTCCAGGGCACTGTTGCTGGCCTTTTTACATGTGACTGCAGTGGTCTCTTATCTTCTGCACTGAGCACAAATTCAATTGCGTTACATTGACCAAGACAGGGTTCCATGGCTTGGAATACATTGCGCCAGAATGGAATGCCTGCCCGTGCAGTGTGCGTTGTGAGAGCACTCACCTCCATTCGGTGAATCTCAGCCTTCATGGTCCGGATGTCTCCCTGGCCGACCTCTGAGTCGATGGCGGATCGCGTCTCCTTAATCAGCTGAGTCTTCTTCTCCCACAGCATGATCTGCCGCCTGACACACATACACACATACACACACATCAGCACAAGCCTCTGCATCAGGGTCTTGGTCAGGCATGAAAAGGCCAAGCCGCACCCAGCGGGGTTGTTTCCATTTATTTCTTCGGTACACACTGGACAGGGTTTCGTAGCCAGTGTGACTTACTCTGCCTCCACAAGACTGTTCAGCAATCTCTGCTTCTCCTCTTGGACCTTCTCCAGCTTCATCTGCATCTTGATGGACTCCCGCTCGGCCTCCTGTAGAGCATGCAAGAACACATTAGCGAAAGCGCTCGGATCCTCCTCTGGGCTTTCAGCACCGGCCCCAGGGGTAACGCGTGCACGGGAAATGACGCCCAGACCTTCAGCCGATGCAGGAAGTCGGTCTCCATCAGTGTGGTGCCCTGCTCCAGGGCCTCACGCAGCTGCCCGTTCTCGCTGAGCAATGTGTTGAGCTTCAGCATGTCGGACATCAGATCCTTCACGTGTCGTTCGAGCTCCGCCTGCTCTCGCCTCTCCTGCTGTATCTCACCTGCACGTGGGTCACATGGGCCGTCACAGTGGCGTCAAGGCACACACCCACAAGCAGAAAGCACACACACATACCGCTGTGAGCCAGCGCAGGGCTCCCAAGTGCTGATGCTGGCTGCTCAAAAATGATAACACGGATTACTCTGACCCCCCAGAAACACGGAGAGATGCTAGCATGGCCAAGGTGTCAGGCACCAGAGCCTGCTTTGCTTTCTTTGGGGCCTTATACAAGATCTTTAGTCCTCCTCAACCTACAGACCTGGACCATAACTCATCACAAAACTACCAGAACCACAAACGCAATATTTATAAATACATAACCTTTTTATTTATCGCAACGATGGGCCCCCCTGACCGCACACACACCAGGCCATGCCGGATGGCAGTATCGCGAGAGTGCTGGCGCGTACGTACTCTCGGTGCGCACTTTCCTCTGCTGCAGGATGGTCAGCTGGGTGTGCAGGGTGAGCAGCGTGGCGCCCTGGCCCTGCCGCTCCTGGGTAAGCCTCACAAGCTCTCCCTGTTGCCGCAGCCAGAACTGCTGCTGCTGCTTGGTCTTCGACGTCTCCTCCTCCAGCTGCTTGGTGAGTGTGCTGACCCGGATCTCCAGCGGCCCGAGGTCTTCTTGCTGTTCTCACAAGTGCATGCGCAGACAGATGCACGCACGTACACGCACGTACACACACACACACACACACACACACACACACACACACACACACACACCAGAACAGATAGAGGCATGCACATTAGTTCTTCACATTTTATTTATATTGTACCCGATATATAATTTCGGAGAACCATTTCAAGGATTTCTACAATTTTTTCTCCATAGAAATACGTACCGCATATTAAAATTACTTTCACATGCACGGTGACTGTAGTGTCATATTTAACTAACTTAACCGGGTACTTCAGTACCAGACCTGCCAACCTTTGGGTTTTAAGTATAATGCCACTACTCGACCATGCCCATCCAACCCCCCACTGCTAAAAAAAGTACAAATGTTTGATTATTTAATCAAACAGACAGTTTTGTCTGTTTCTCGGTTTGCCTAAAGTAAGAAAAAATGGGCCAACAAAAGGTTAGAGTTAGAGGAACATATCCCATGCATATCTCTTGATGGACAGACCTAATAGCAGAATAGCCGACTTGGGCATGCTGTCACAGAAGACCTCCATCTTACAACTTCTATCAGTGCTCATACCATCTCACAGTCCGTGGAAAACAAACCCTGCAGTACTGACCCCGGTGCTGGCGACCATCTGCTCAATCTTCTTGTTGTACATGTTAATGGTTGCCTGTTTGCGCTCGATGACGGTAATGTCCTTGCTGATCTCGGCCTCGCTCCGGGTTAGTAGCTCGTGCTGTTGGCCTGTCTCCTGCTCCAGAGCTGCCAGGGTACGGGTCAGCGACTCCAGGTGTAGTGTCACCTCAGTGGTCTCCAGGGTCATCTGGGCAGTTTCGTTCTCCAGCTGCGACAGCTGGGCCTCCTTCAGGAAACACGGACACATTGACCCACAGGAAAACCCCAGCTCTGCGACGAAACTCCCCCACAGATTTAACCACATTCACGCTGAGGGAACCAGCGTCAGTCCTCACGTCAACACAGGCCCTAGCAGCTTTGCGGCTAACGGGGAGACGAGAGCTTTGGCTTTGGCTTGGGCGAACACTCACCCTCTCTCTCCTCTGGGCGGAGATCTTCTCGATCAGCCGGCGGGAGTACTTGGCTGAGTTGTCATGGGAATGCCGCTCCTGCATCTTTGCCACGATCCTATCCTCCAGCTCAAACCGGAGGGCGGACTCACTCTCAATCTGCTTCCGGAGAGCAGTAACCTCTGCCTGGCGCCTGGCGCACGCCTGTGCAAACAAGGACAAAGGGCTTAAGCTGGGGCGATTAAGCTGAAGCGCCCATTAGAGAACCTGGAAGCATTGCTGAGGAGGTTACAGAAATGAACAGAGCAGTCCTCCTCAGGGCCTCACCGCTGTCACCCGGGCCAGCGCCTGCTCTGTCTCCTGCAGTGTGCGCGCGTAGGTGCTGTACTGAGCCTGCAGTGCCTCCTGCTGGGCCTGGCTGTGCGCGATCAGCTTGCGGGAGGTGGCGCTGTCTGTCTGGGAGCGGTTCAGCAGCACGGTCAGCAGCTCATTTCTCTCTTCCTCCTGCATGATGGACTTCTTGAAGCCCTCAATCTCTGTGTCCAGGGATTGCACCTGGTTGCGTGCCATCCTATGTGGGCGAGCAGCCACACAGAACAACACATAACCTATATATCTCAATATATCAACCGTTTTAAATATACCAATAAATCTAGTATATCAAATCAGCTAAATATATAGCTCTGCGTTATGTTCAGTACTGCACCCCCATGCAGTATCGCGCCAACAATCATCAATCTACTTTTTTAATGTTTACAAAAAAATCATAACCCCCACAGCCTGATGATCCTGTTCACATTTAACAGAAGGGCTTTATCGTCCACCCGGGGCAGAAATGGTATTGCGGAAGCGTTGACAGAATGCTGGGGCGTGGCAGGAGCGTGGCACTCACCGCAGGGCCTCCTGCATGGCGCTGAAGGCCTCGTCACGGTGCCTCATGCCCACCAGGCTGCTGTTCCACTGCTGCAGAAGCTGCTTCCGCTCCATCACCAGGGAGTCTATCTCCATCTGAGCCTAGGGCACACATAGTCGGGTCACAGCGAGACAAGTGACAGAAACAATACTACTCTCTGTTGTACCCTCGAGTTAAAAGCTTAGCAGCGTCATAGGAGCCTCTATATGAATGAGTAAGAGCAGCTGCTAAGCGACTTAAATAGAGCGCTACTCACTTTCTATAGGTGACCTATAATGTTCCCACGAAACCAACATCACTGAGAACCTAAAGCAGAACCAGGAGCCTCGTATGAGATGGACATAGACAGCAGGGCCTACCTCAGCTAGAGCAGCCTTGGCCACCTGGGTCTCCTCAGACTGGGCGATCGTCTGGACCTCATACATCGCCATCTGCTCAGTCAGTTTCTCCTTGCGCTTTGTCAACCTCTCCACATAGAGGTCCTGAGGAACAGGACAAGAAGGGGCGATTTTCTGAACGATGTGGCAACCTCCAAAACAAAGTTGGTGGAAGTATATAGACGGAAAAATCACAGCCACAAGGATCATTTCAGCAATGTTCGCCCATGAATCAGGTGCCCCATACAAGAGACTTTAAAGGCCAGGAAGAAAGCCGCGTTGCGCCGGCATTTTGAACTGAAGATATTTGCGTCTGCCTGAAAAACAAATGAGCATCGACATTTGACCAACGATAAAAGCCACACCTGTTTAAGCTTCTGCTCCGCCGCCTGCGACTTCTCTGCCTTGACTTTGCGGGAGGCGTTCTTCACGGCGGCAATGTCGGAGCGGAGGCCCTCGTTGACCTCCTGCATGTATAGGAGACGCGTTGCCAGGTTCTCCACCTCGGTCTGCAACTGGGAAACTGAGGATATAGCCACGGGGATGGGGGTGGGGTTGTGGGGGAGGGTGGAGGCCGGCATTGGTGAGCAAGAACCTCTTACTCATAAACAGCGGCCAACATGCCCCTGAACTATTTGGTTCAACAATCTCCCCCCTTTTATTCTATGTTTTACCACAGGCACCTCGACACTATATCCATGTCCGCTATTTTCCAGGACTTCTCTTCACTACCTCTTGGGGATCAGGAAATAGATAAAAAAGTTGGATGTTTCCTCACCGTGCGTCCGCTGCTGGCCGATCTGGCTGGCGGTGGTGCGGTATTGGCTGCGCACCCCCTCTAGGTGCTCCTGGGCCCGGCGGCGCTGGGCGGCTGCCTGTGTGTTGGTGTGATGCAGACCCTCCAGAGAGGCCTGCAGCCGGGCCAGCTCCTGCTGCACGCCATACAGCTCCACGCCCAGCTCTTCCCTCCGCTGGCTCTCAGCCCGCTCCATAGCCAGCTGGGAAATGAGCACAAACTCTGTCCGTTTACTCGCAAGAAACATGTAAGGAAGTGCTGTAATAGCCATTCAAACACATAGCCATTCAAACAGTCTGACAATTATGTTCAGTCTCTTGTGGCAAAATTGACAGTACCTTGACATTCCTTGTGGGTCATTCTTAACTCAAGTATTTTGTACCCATTTAAAATAATGTAACTGAAATCTTCATTCATTATTGAAGGAAACCCATAAAAGTCTAGGTCTGTGGTTTTGGAAAAAGACTTTCATACCTGCATTTAGGTTGCCATTAAACGTTAGAGTTCTTAAGGAATCCAATGAGACATGTTTTGCATTCAGAGACTGGGATTAAGAAACCCAAGCAGGACGTTAGAGAAAGAGGCGTACATTCTCACGGAGCTCCATGTTGAGTCTCTCCAGCTGCTTGTTCAGGTGACTCTTCAGGGCAGACTGGAACCTCTTCATCAGAGGCTGTAGGGGGACAGAGGTGGAGACAGTCAGGCACCAAAACAGGCCGTCGCCCATGAGGACTTGGGGCTTGGGACTCGGGTGTGAGCGGGAGAGGAGCTACTGACGTGTTCTGGGTCCAGCACGACCAGCTCATCGCTCTCCCCTCCCTCGCCCCTGTTTGCCGCTCCCCCATCGCTTTCAGAGCGTGGGACGGAGAGGTGCAAGAAGGGGTGGGGAGGACCAGGTGTTCCCCCACTGTCATCTCCTGGTGGAAACCACAATCATGAACCAAGCCTGGGGCAAAAATTTCTTAGAAGCTTATTAAGTATCCATGGTCAATAGATTTTTCTATGTAGCCTGTCGACTCCTGCAACTTTTAAAATACATATATACTTTATATGGTTTAGTTTGGTGATCGTTGTGATTAAACCTAAACTGGTCTGGCAACACTTTATTTTCCTTTCAGAACCGCTACATGATAATAGAGTGCAGAATGAAATACGTTGGGTGATGTCCTGAGCAGAATGGTCGGGGGGCATGAACATAGCCTCAGCGCCGAAGGTTCCTGACTGGGACTGGGATACCACTTCCCTGGGGCCAGGCTCCACCTGATCCTGACTGGACCGCTCTTCCATTCTGTCCTGAAAAGAAGAACACATTCGCCTCTCATCTCAATGTTAAACGAATACCCACTGTTGTCAACGTGATGTCATCTTGTAACAGGACATCTTGTATGAAGATACAGGAGACATAAAAAAAAACCCCATAAATGTCACCCAATCCAGAACCTAAGGTGCACGGTCGATATGAAGCTATTTCACTTTATGCCAAATAATCGTCTCAATGTCTGTTTAGAACAATAGATTGTGATGAAATCTTCTCATGGGTAGGCAGTGACCTATCAATGTGGCATATATGTCTACATTCACTTAATGTAGCAGCCCAAGTTCATATCAGGCAACATCACTGCCGATCACTGCCTAGGGCATACAGCAAAGTCAGTCATATGTGAGGCTAATGCACAATCAAATCTAATAATCTAATTAATGGACACATCTATCTTACAACTTATACAACAAACAAACACCTTTGTGTCGGAACACAGTGTAAAAGAGAGAGGGGGGGCCTTGGTGTCAGCGAACCGACAAGTAAGACAGCTTATTCACTCCTACAAAATGCGCAAACGCACACAGACATGCCACACACGCTGAGGGTCTGGTTGAAAACAGAAAACATTGTGTCAGCAGCACAGCTTTGAAGTACTACACAACTTATTCACTCCTACAAAATGCACTAAAGGCGCACAGACCGATACACAGTGAGCGCATGGTGACAGCGCACCAGGATTAAAAAAACAGAAAACAAACTCGGTGTCAGCACAGTTTATTAGCTCATTAGCTTGTGGTTTCCCGTTAGCGAACACAGCTCTTTTTTCTTCATAAGATAATGTTGAAAATCTTTTAAAGTATTGAATATCCATGCTGAGAACCGTTGAGCTATCTACCAAGAAGCGTGGAGTGAGTGAGAGGGAGGGGATATCACGCTACGTGTGGCACGGTTGGTCTCTGCCTTAACGTTGATAATTCAACACAGTATGAGAACTGACTGCGCATGCGCAAATCTACGAAAACTTTGGTGGCCTATTGGACCAAACTGTAGAGGCACAGCTAGCTTCTGCCTCAGCGGCCATGGCCTTGAATTTCCTGTATGAAACGGTAGTTTTTAGGTGCAAAACATGGCAAAAAGAGTAAAATACTTTTAAAACAAATATTCTGACTACTTTACTGGAGTATGTGTATTCCTGAGAAAAAATCTGAACAATGAATATTTTAAATAAAACAAATACAATTAATAAACATATGAATTATGAATATGAATAAATTATGAATTAATAAAACGCTCATGTAATATCAACATTTCTTTTGGTGAGGCACTGCCTACCCTGACTGCACATAACTGGTTCAGAACCGGATGGTCCATTCCCCCATACCTCCTGTAGGGTGGGCACTGAGTTTTCATCAGGAGCACTGTCTTCACAACCCTGAACTGTGGAATTTTTGCTCACCACCCCTCCAGTGGAGACTGAAACCCAGGGTCCTTTTATAAATGATGTCAAACTCCAATTTGACTCCAGTCTAGTTCACAAAAGGTTTCAAAGGTTCGCAAAGGTTTAAATCAGTCGAGCGGTTGCTAAAAAGCCTGCCGACACTTGCCCATAAGGACCATCCCTGGTCTAGTTGATGTTCTGAACGACCCACCCAAACCTCCCTCACCTGTTTTCCAGCCTTGGTCAATGGGTCTTCTGAGCTGGAGTAAATAAAAAAGACTATGTTTAAATTCTACATAATGTTGATTTTATATTTCTCCAACGTCTTCTACTGCTTCCTGGAACATACGGCAATCAAAATGTATCTAAAATACCTCAAATAATCTTATTCAAATCGTACAATAAATGAAACATTTAAAAGAATTAACCATTTCAAAAACAGCTGCGAACTAATAATGTAGAAAAATTGAGTAGTATCTACAATGTAGCAATGTATTATTATTCTTCTTCTTATTATGTATCTTAGGGACATATTTCACTTAAAATATGGATTAGTTCTGTATCAAACACGTTGTACGCAAACTATAAACGTAAGTAGTGAGGCTGCTGGCTTTACGGTTACGCCAATTAAGTTGGCAACATTTTAAATTCAGTGCTAAAAAAGAGCACCACATCCACATTTCTTAATTTAATAATAATACATATATTAACAAAGCAATTCTGAATATATACTAGTCACACACACACACATATCTTAATTGTTTAAAAAAACAATTACAGTGAAACGGGTTTTTTCGTTGTCATCAACTTGATTTTAATAATGAGGGTAAATACGAGGATCAGAAAAAAATGTCAGATTCATGAGTTGACTCATAAAATTCAACCTAAATACTCTCAACTCGGTTAAATATGACCTCACAATTCAGATGAATAAAAGCAAAAAATACCTGCTGTGTATATCAGCCGTCCTTGCGTTGCTAGGAAACATCACAAACTTCCGGCAAAGATCTAGAGATGTTAGAAATAGGCGGAGTTCTTGTGTCAAATCGAACTAGATTATTTGGAAAAAATAAACGGTGTGTTCGAAGTAGACAGAGGTCTAGTTGAACGGAAACATGGAGAACAGAGTAACAGATCTGACGACAATAAAACGATAATCCCGGTTGATATTATGCGAAAATAATATGTGTTTTGTTGTGAACTGATGTTTTGAACGGCCCTTGTGTTATTTCATCTTCTCTGTGATAAGTGTATGGAATATAATGTTGGTATCTGACTGGTTAACGCTGACGTTCATTTAATTAATGTTGTTCGAAGAGTGTATTATGCATCAAAGCAGTTGAACAGTAGACGGTGGTGTTTCTCGCTTCTTGGTTGTCAGTGTATACCTAACAGGTCAAATGCAACGAACTTGAAGAATTAATACGGGGCTGCATAGTAAATCCGCCAAATCATGTTAACATGTAACTACATTTTACGTTATCTGTCGTTATTTCCTAACACGGGGTCTTTGTTTGACATACATTACTGTGAAAAAGTCTTAGGCACCCTAGCTTTTTTACATTTCTACATTAGTGTGCCGGTGGGAAAAAGCAATTTTTTGATTTCCAGACATTCATTTTCCAAAAGAAGAACAAGGAGTTGGTATAGCCTCTACAGAGACCTGATCTCAACAAGCGGTCTGGGATTACCTGGACAGACAGACGCAAGCGAGACAGCCAAAGTCTGTAGAGCAGTTATATAGCAGTTATATATAAATTCTCTAAGATGCTACATGCCGATTTTTAAAATATAAAACCGCACGACAGTGTAACTAAGATAATTTATGCCGTTTTAAAGGCAAATGGTGGTCAAACCAAATACTGATTTTAGTCAATCAAATCGAGTTTTGTTTTTCACAGTTCACCGCCCTTTATAGTATATTTTATATTTAACATTTTTTAATTAATTATTGTTGAAATCATCTTCGCTTTACTGATTTTTTTTACAAGTGCCTGTACAGTACTATACTATAAAATCTCGTAAAATGGTCAAAACAAAGCATGAAATTGGAAGATGATAAAGCTCTTGAGGCGTGGTCTGATGTTTTCTGCTAGTCAGTTAATTTCTTAGTTTCTTAGTTCGTTCGTGGCTTGGGGGGGCAGGTAGAAACTCTCTTCACTCGTTAACAAACAAATCCCTGGCCGGCTGCCACCTACTGGTTGGCGCTCCTGGCCTCATGCCTCAGCACTACTAGCTAGCTGGGTAGGCCTAACCTGCTGGAAACTGAAGGTTAAATTGGTCATGCTGGGGAGTTTTTTGGAACATGGTAGCTGGTGTGTTGCCAGTCCAGGACTAATACTTATACCTATAGACTAAAACCTATATATATATATATATATATATATATATATGTGTGTGTGTGTGTGTGTGTGTCTGTATGTATGTGTGTGTGTGTCTGTGTGTCTGTCTGTATGTATGTGAGTGTGTATGTGTGTGTGTGTGTGTGTGTCTGTCTGTGTGACTGTCTGTATGTGTGTGTGTGTGTGTGTGTCTGTCTGTATGTATGTGTGTGTGTCTGTATTTAAAAAAAGACTTAAATTTTACATTTTAATTTCTAATTGATGTATAATGCAAGTTAAACAAGAATAATCTATTAAGAAAGTTAGTTGCATGTTTAAATTATATAGAGTATACATTTAAATCTTATATAAAGATGACATAGCCAACACCTTGTGAATTAACTTCTAAGTATTTATTTCTAGGCAATACAAATGAATTGTACAACTATATACATGGAAGAACAGCCAAGGTACCAAACATAATCAAAAGACGGTAACAGAATTTAAAGTAGTCACTTGTTTTTTTAAGTATTCAAAAAAATGTTTAAAAAGAGCATTTGAAAAACTCTAATTTGTAAACACTAAAACAGACGTAGCTAGCTGTCCAACTTAAACAACCAATTCCTCCGGTTCAGACACGCATTTGAGAGTTTAGCAGGGCAACCGCTCTCGAAAGTCAAGACGAGACTGTGAGAACTGTACGGAATAACTATATATTCTATCCAAGCTCATATGTATTAAGAGCAGCTACAGGGATGATAGAAACATTCCAAAGTATCTTGCTGTAAACCTATTTATTAGAAGGCATTGGTTCCATAAATTACATTGCGTTGATCTGGTGTGTTCATCTTTATTGACCTATCCTAGTTTCTAGTATTTCTTGAAATTAATAAAATTTTTTAATGAGGTACTTTAATATACTTTATAGCTTTGGTAGAAAGAAAACATTTTGCAATATAATAATGAACAAACTTTACACAAACACCCACCACTGACTGAAATCCAATAGCAATTGATTAATTAAAAAGTTTGAGTTAACATAATAAGAAAATATTTCATAAAGACTGAATTTAGTGCATTTATGATCAAGGTGTCAAAGTCAGGCATAGATCGTCATTCTGTCTCCTGCACCGAGCTCATTTGGCAGACCCTGATACCATTAGCAACTGGTCCTTGCATTGTGAAGCCCAAGTAGAATTCTACATTCTCATTGCCGTCAGGGACTGAATCGGAGTTCAAGGCAAGTATCTCAAATTTCCTTCCTTTCGAGCCCTCAACATAGACATGACCATCCTCCGTCCAGCCTTGAACATATTTCAACGCCGCTGTGATATCTGGAATTTTCCACACATCTCCACTGAGCCATTTAATCCTCCTTTGTGCCACTGCTGTGATTTTTGTGAGGGTTTCCACCTTACTTTTGTGGACAATCTTGCTCAGACCACTTCCACTGCCCAGGTAGAAATGCGTGAAAACCCTTTGGCCTTTTTGGGGCATGTCTTTACGTTTGATCTTATAACTTTGCCTGAGAGAGTCGACAGCTGACATGATGATTTCGTATTTTATGTCTTTGTCAATTTTGCTGTCATTATCTTCTGGCCAGAATAACATCATGAGCAAAAACTGGGAATTGGGCTGACATTTGCTTTTTTCCTTGGGGAATTGCTGACTTCGCTTCTGAAGTTCTTGAAGTGTTAAAAGTCTGGAGGAAGTAGTGGAAAGGCAAGCCAAAGCCACCTGGGATGCTATGTAATTAGCAAGGTCCATTTGATCCAGTTTTCCCTTAAAGGCATCGTACCTGTCAATGATCTTTTCCAGCTCTGTGCATTTCTTTTCGGACAAGAGGGAAAAAATAGCAGTTATGTTACCTCCACCAAGACTGTAAATATTCATGCGAGTCACAAATTGACTCTGATTACTGGGTGGCAACAGTACCTCTCTGAAAATGGAACCATACCTGGATGTTTTTCCCGCCAACCACTTTATTGGATTGTTCATTTTAATTTCTGTGCTGTTCAATACATCGTCTCCTGTACTCACACCAGTCTGGTAATAGCTCAGATCTTCTGAAATCCTCTCAAGAGCTTCATGTAAATTCTTCTGAATGTGTTTCAGTTTGCTGTGAAAACACTCCCAAGGCGTCATCACGGACTCTGGAATATAATCTGTGACCAGGTACTGTAGACACTCGGAACGGCCTTTTTTTGTGTCTGGAAACACATTTAAAATGAACTGCACAAGGTCAAATTCCACATCAACCTCTGAGAAGTAGCCTAAATTGTTTTTTTTGTCTTCTTCTAAACTGGCTGCTTTTTCACACGCCCTAAAGCAGTCGATTGCTTTGACTCCTGTTGAAATTGCATCCACTGCGTTTTCCGGCGTGACCTTTTCCGCTCCAAATAAATTGCGTTTTGCATTGAACCACCTTTTGTACACATGACCCTTTGTGTCTAAAATGAACGAATTGTTGGGCATCTTCTTTTCTGCTACTTCAACCCAGAGCTTTGCATCTTCAAACTTTTCATATGTGTAATGCAGCCTAGCAAGCTGCTGTGCAAGGAAGGGATCTTCACCAAAACGCTTGTATGCCACTTTTAGAATTTCAATTGCCTTTTCTGGACTTTCCTTCTTTGAAACATGTTCAATGAGAGGGGAAAAGGACGTGTCAGACTTGTCCCCTCTGCTGATCTTGTTGCGCCTGATGCAAAGGTTCCGAAGACACTCGTGAAACTGGTCTTTTCCGAACTTGTTCTCAAAGAGGACATCCTCATGCAGAAGATCAATAGCTACCTTACTCTGCTGCTGATCACTGCCTAAGAGCTGTTTAAGAACCTCTTTAGCTACCAGGTGATGGATCATGCGTATGCCTCGGATGTACGTCTTCTCATCTCTCAGGTGTATGAGGAGAAGTTGAGCCTGTTCGCTCAATGACGATTCAAACAAGTGCCTTCTGAATCTTTCATTGTAGTTTTCTCTAGCCTTGTTGGTTTGCATGGTCAGCATCAACAGAGCTTCACAGTGGGAGTGCGAGAGGTAGGAATTCTGCACATACGTGTTGAGTAGTGCCACATAAAGAATGAGGCGAGTGTCGGTAGATGAATGATTGATGTCTTTAAGCAAATCTTTCACAAATTTGACAGTATATTCACTTGCAAATTCCTCACTCATCAGCACAAACGTAATGATGTATTCTGGCAAATACTGCTTTTCGAGCTCAATCATTTTACATTTAAACTGTCTTTTCTCGACCTCTGACAGTTTATGAGTCACAGAAAAGTTCTGTAGAGGTGACTCCTTGCACATTTTTTTCGGATCACTTGACTGCCTGCAGCTCAGCAGAATGAAACAAAGGGTACCTTGATAGATTTTCTTTGTTCTCATGGCCACTTCCAATTCTTTCCTCAGGTCATCCGGGTACTCCTTCTCACAGTCCTCGACCAACAGGAGCACCGGAAGGCACTTCTCTGGGTCCCTCTCTTCATATTCTCGCAGCCTAACGGCATGCTCGGCAACAGTTATAGCAGAGAACGCCGGTTTCACCACCGCACACCTCAGCTCTTTCCTGTAATTCCAGAGCAGCTGCCGCGCAATGGTGCTTCCGCCACTGCCCGGGTGGTGGTATATTTTAATTTCGTTTACCGGTGTCTGGTCCAAACTCCACTTTGGAGTTTGACTGAGAAGTTTGGATATTTCCTTGTATGTTTCTCTCTGGATGATATCCCCGACTAAATTATTTTCTGCCAGCCAAAAAAGTTGCCAGCTGACTTTACCACCATGGTAAAATTGCTTTTCAATATCGTCTTTTTTAGCCTCAGTGTCATTCTTGGCATCGTCACACTGGTCAATGCTCAGGATTGATAAAGAAGACATCCTCTCTTCTTTGGCGGTTTCAAGTAGGCACATCCCTTTACTAAAGACAGGTAAATGCCTGGAGGCCCTCATTATAGAAGGGTGAATGTGCTGAATTGTAGCATTGACGTGGGCCATTTTCATTCCTGCCACGCTGAATGTGCTCACAGTTTTTTCACTGCAAGACATCTGGGCATAGCCTGCCCACATGCTGTAATTTTCCTCAGATTCCACAATGGAAATGATATCTTCGTGACCCTGCATTTCAGCAAAGAACTCATAGAATGTGTGAGCAATTGGCAGCTCTGGGGGCGATGTCAGAAGGAAGATCACCAGAAAGGTTCCCAGTGGTAGGATTTGTTTGCATATCAGTGACACTGCCTCCTTCAGAAGGGTCTTTTTAGTTTTGATCCAGGTCATTGCGTCACAGGGATGTTCGTCGCCCCGGAAATCTGTTCGGCCATTGCAAAAGATCCAACTGGCCTGTTCAAACAAGTGCAGGTGGCTTTCCAATTCCTTGACACTCATTTGACTCAGAATTTTGTAGTTTTGCAAGAAATGGAGGTTTGCAGAATGGTGCTTTATGTATTCACTGCAAAAACCAGACTTTTTGGAATCTGGATCAAAGTCGAACACGCAGAAAATCCTCAGGTTCAGTAAAAAGTCAATGCTGCTCAAATGCTCAGTTTGAAATTTGTTAGTGACCAGAATGTACCACTTTTCCTCAGCAATGAATTTTTTTCCGTCAGCAACCAGCGTTGTCAGCTTCCTTCCCAGGTCTGTGCACACATCTGGTGTTTTGTTTTTTCTCTCAGCCTCCTCTCTCAGAGCGTCTCTGCTATTTACATTGTTATAAAAATGATTCTCATCCTCCACTGGTTGTGTTTTAGACCCGACTCTTTGGTAGATTGCTTTCTTTGTGTAAGTAACCTTGTTAGAACTTTGCTCAAAGTTTGGTAGACGGACAGAGAAAACCCTCTGTTTGACAATGCTAAATGAAGGAAGGATGTCAACTTCTACCACAAAACATTTTTCTGTGCTGTTCATGTCTATAACTTCAATAAACTCCACACGTTGAATGCACAGCCGTGCAAGTTCTCTGTCTGAATTTGAAAAGGATCTTTCTATGTGATCCAATGCATCAACATACACATCCTTCTCTCTCACAGGCACACCGATTATTTCACCATGTACAAAGCCAGAGTCGTTCCTGCTGTCCATCACACCAAAGTGTATTGTGCCATTTGATCGCATGTTCATGCATCCAGAGCCAAATTTGATTACCTCAGTGGCAAGCTTAGCTTGCAGCGCTCTACGGTCTTCTAAGTTTGCAGCAATGGCAAAGGACTTGTACTCATGACAGGGCGAGATGAGGTCAGCTACACCAGACTCAGGCTGTAGCACACTGTGCTTCAAATATCTAAAGCCAATGCCCTCTTTGCCGAATGGGCGTGGTTTACAGTCGGTCTTTGTTTCTGCTTTTGGGCTTACTCTGGGTGAACTTCCTGCTCTGGCTTCAGAGAGATGGTGGCCTTTGCTTTGCTGCTTCTTATGGCCTCCAGAATCTTCTTCAAGGACCACACTCTTCTTGTGTACCTTAGAGGATTTTATTCGCTTCTCTCTTTCTGTGATTATCATGAGGGCTGGCCCCGATTTCATTCCAATCTTTTTTTCCAGGAAGTCGTCAGTTATGTTCAAGAGGATTCGCCCGTTGACTTCTTCGTCTGTGATTTTCTGAATGTACGTCTCGTTCACCCCAATGGACCTTAACCAGGAGTTAACGTGCGATTCCATCCAGTTTTCAATGGGAAGTGTGTCGTGTTCTGCAGCTTTGCAATATAGAAGGGACACAGAGAAATCACAAATTGATCGATAGATATAAACTAAAACCACATTATTTAGAGCATCAACCCCCAAACTATGGGTGGATGAACCCAAATGGGGTTGCTAGATTGAAGGTGGGGGGACATAAAGTAAAAATACTGTAACCCCTATATTTATGTATATATTATTTTAAAACCTGGCATAAATGTTTACTATAAAACCATTTAACATGTTTATTTCTGGAGGTCATGTAAATTTTTCTGGGTTAAAATACTGTTGCATTAGTTTAATCATTCCACTCAGAATTATAAATATATTCAGAAATGAATATAATAACTATAAGATGCACAGGGATATGCACTTTATAGTAACATGTAGGTGGTACGTTTTGCATACTGGGATGTACTGGGACTGGGAAGTTTTACTGTAAAAAAAAATGTATACTGTAAAAGCAATTCCTAAGCAATACTTACCCATCATTAATGCAGTGATATTTGAAGGTGGAGTGGGGGTTGTAACATCAATCTAAAATAAGTAAATAAAATACTTTTTAATTCCCATTCAGATTAATATAGTTTCCTTTAAAATTTGACAATAAATTAAATCCTTTGTTATTACATAATTTAACAGTAGGGTTTGATCGGGTTTGGACTAATATTGTTGCAGTGTTGATCTTGCATCGATGTTGCAGCACTCTCCACAGCACCAAGTCTAGGCTGGAGATTTATGCACTTTAAAAAATGGTTTCGGATAGTATAGCAATTACTAGACTGAGAGTGAGATTTCTTAGCGTTGGTTGATTCAGGTCCACATGGCGTTCCAGAACGTTTTACATTAACGGTAAAGTAGGCCAACTGCATTTTCCTTCACTGCCATCACCGACAAGTGTGTGAATCTGTCCGACTCTTCCTCCTATTTTCCTAGTCACGGTTGAATTCCTGTCATACTTCCAAGATTTTGTTGGTGGCATTTTTACTACAGGTGACAGATAACTCTAAATCATTTATATTGATAAAAATTGTCTTGTACATGAATCGAACTTTCCAGCTACATTTTATTTGACATTTACTGGCGGTAAAGTCTCCAATCAGAGAAACTATGGCTCACATGGGAGTACATGTATTGAAGGATTGCAGGCGATTATTTATACTAACCATAGAGTGCCTAATGGAGTTGTGGGAGTGGATTATGGTGTCTCTGTTCAAATAGTACTGCAAAATACGCGGAAAGATTCTTCAAAAAAAGTTGCAACCGGTTACTGTCAAAATTTTAATGCGACTCTTGAAAAAATCAGACACAACCTCGCTTATAATAAGCACGTATGTGCTGACATGAAATATCAAAAGAGCAGGATTACCGGTAAAATGGATGGGACTGCAGCTTCCTAGAATCGTTGTCAGATCAGTTAGTAACAGTCGGCAAACCTACGCAGTTTTCCCAGAGAAGGGTATACTTGCAGGGCAGACAAAACCCATTCCTTTTATACTAATTCGTTTCTATAACAACTGGTGCGACACGATTTCACCCACTCTACGGTAGCTTTGCCTACTGTGAAACTAATAACTATAGGGGAGCGTTGCATCGTAAAAGTGCTTTACATAAATGGTGGTGTAGTAGATAGGCAGGAGAAACAACAACAAAAAATGTATAACACTGTATTTTAGGCAATTCCGAAATTCACACCACGTTACTCACTGTACAATCAGAACGCTCCTGGTCGCTGTCAAGTATTATGCCGTTTTCAGGGCGATTCGGTCTTCCTCCGTTTTGTTTTTTTCTTCCATATTACATATACAAAATAATTTTTAAAATGACGTGGAGGCAAAGTCCTCAGTAGTGTTCTAGATGGGTCTTCTTGAGACATGCAGAATTGACTGACTCCAACTGGGACTTTAAAGTCCAAAATACCTCACAAATTCCTTGTGTAAACTCTCCCAAACCAAAATGCAAAAAGGACCCTGAACTTAGATTAATTGTAAACTCGTTCTGCCACTTCCTCCATCTTACATCTTCTGTCCAAATCCGACGTGAAGAAACAAACTAAATGTAACCATGACAAAGATGTCAAGGTGCCAATGAGATATGTCCGGCTTTCAAGGGTTGGATGAATCCAGACTCGATTCCTGATTTTGAAAGTGACGGGTTCGGTTTCGATTACGAGAAAACAAACCTAGAGCAAGACTCGGAATCCCGAACTCTGGGAGTGGCATTTACTTACAATATAAACGTTTCATTCTCTGGCACAGTTCTTGAGTAGAAAAACAATCCCAACTGACCAGTGTGGGTTTTTTCCCCCTCGCACAGCACATTATGCTGTCATACGTGAAATAAAAATGGTCCGGTTCAATATTTATTTGCTAAATATTCGATTTCATGAGTTGAAATCAACTTCGCTGCGGCGGCTTTCCTTGCGAGTTACTAAGAAAACAAACGTCTCAGATGTTCAGTGTTCAATGAATGCATTCTTCAATACGAGGCATCAATGCTTGTTATTTAGGTTTTGGGATTAGTTTACGAGGGTTGACAGTAACAAACATACAAATGAAACAAACACGCATCGAATCAAAACGGGAAATGCAGCGTCGACTCTTATTCAAACTAATGCACGCCTCATAATCAAATAAGCAACCATTAAATCATAAAACCTCAACAACAAATCCGAAAATGCCGAATGAAATAAATGATCGTATAATTTAATTTGCTAGTTCTAAATTAACAATTGGGCGTTTTTAATTTAATTGACACTAGTAAAGTCATTGGACTTTACCTTGAAGGAAGAGACTTTGATTACAAAAGATGGTACTTCTCTTTTGTCAATCATTTCGCCCACACCATATCAAGGATACCTCATGACCGTTGAAAAGGGCAAGACATTTCCGTCTACAATTCCCATCGAAAATATATGATTTGTCCTCGCACTACCTAGCACCTTTCTCTACAAGGCTGGTGGAAGAATTGAGGATCTTCTAAAAAAAATCTACCTGCCGAAACCATCATTAAAAAGCCATTCTCAATTCACCAATTCACTCACAACTTGTTAGAAAACACCCAAACACAGTTATGTTCACAAAGTATTTATTTGGCATCATTAACAGCAGCTTGCATATACAATTAGGAACAAAACAAAAACAAAACAATATATATATTAAATATATATATTAAAAACATTACATGGAATCTAAGAAACATTAACTGAGCATCTTAAAAAAATTAATGTTTTAAAAAAGCAAAAAACAATCAACAATATTTAGCTGTAAAAAACAAGATATTTGACAGTGATTTGTCTCTACAAAAACAGTTTGCATGTCAAATATATCTTAATGCTTTTTTAATGCAAAGTGTACATTTTAGTTCCTGAAGTATCAGGTTCAAGTATCAAGTTTTTGTTGACGGCAGTGTGGTTTTTGGGTGCGGTTAAGACATAAAATTACATTTCGAACGCCCCCTGTTATACCTAGTTTCACACACTGGGCCTTGCCTGACACTTAAATATCAAAAACAGTCCATTAACTGGGGGGAAAAAAAAAATGCTATTGATAGTAGCCATGTGCAAATTAATGTTTTTGGCTGACTTTAATTATCATACATGCAGGTATAGTGGTGTAAATAGTTTTCCACGTATTCAAATAAATACAAAACCAGGTTTAATAATTGCACCAAACAGCATAGCCTGTTTCGGCCTAATCCTGGGCAGCAGTGTACGAGTTAAACACCAGAAGACACCACTGGAGGTCAGCTCTGCACCACTTCGATTTTACATGCTCTGAACCGTTTAAAAAATAATTGGAACTGTTCACTACTGACTGTACACATTTGGCGTTGCACAATTCTGTACACTTTCTCAATAAACAAGTGTCTCAAAAGCACCCCTAGGTGTCCCGTGATAAGCAAAAAAACCCCGCCAGGGAGCGGAAATCTTTATTAAAAAACAAAACAAAAAACAGGATGATTATCAGCCGAGAACCCGGTAATACGCGCACGGGAAGGGGTTTGTGCCACTCCCAGCAACCTTAAAGAAAAATAATAAACAACTAGGAGGTTTAGATACTAGGAAAGAACCGTTAATGTAACGCCAATAGCTCCCCGAGTCAGTGCAGCCACATGGGAACCAGATTCACCGGAGGAACACATCGAGACTGTACTGGGCCTACGGTCGACTGGCTCACTCAAACGCCTCAATCGCACAGCGACCGTACCACAAGCTAAAGCTAAGCAGATAAATAAGGATGATAATATGAGAATTTATTCCTCACGCTTATTCATATATATATTTTTTTTTAAATACGTATGAAACTGACGTCTAGCGCCATTTGCCGAAATTTCAGCGCCCTCCCCAAGGCGCAGCTTTAGCCCGTTGCACTCAAGGTCCACCACGTCACTTCCGAGGCACTTGGGAAGGGTGAGGGGGGGCTGCTCCTATGGCAGCGAGATCCCAGATGATGCAGCAGAAGGCAGCGGGCACTGAAATGCGTGTGTGCAAGGCAACAGGATTTAAAAAAAAAAAAAAACGCTTAATATACTGTCCCGGAGGTGTTGTCTCATCTCTCATACAGAGTCGATGACCCTAGAGCAGTCTGTGCGAGGGGCACAGATTCCGTGGGGGTCCCGTGCCTCTGTGCGAGGGATGTGGTTTCCGTGGGGGTCGCCTGTGCCCGCGCGAGGGGCGCGGCTTCCGTGGGGGTCGCCTGTGCCCGCGCGAGGGGCGCGGCTTCCGTGGGGGTCGCCTGTGCCCGCGCGAGGGGCGCGGCTTCCGTGGGGGTCGCCTGTGCCCGCGCGAGGGGTGCGGCTTCCGTGGGGGTCATCTGTGCCTGCGCGAGGGGCATGGCTTCCGTGGGGGGCGTGGTCTTGCCGATGTGATAGTAGGGCAAGAAGAGGCGCTCCTGGGCACATGTGCGCATGGCCAGGTAGACATGTTGGAGCAGGTGGGGGAATCGGGAGGTGAAATAGCACACAAAGTCGTCAGGGATAGGCCCCAGGGTCTCCTGTACCTCTGCTGGCAGCTCCCTGTAGTGGTGCTTCTGTCAGGGGAATTTAAACACTGAACTGAATTCCGGGATCACTACCGTTACTTCTTAGCTACCATTACACCATTAAGTGTGGAGGTTAAGGTTGTTTAGGATATACCTCATTAAGTGTCATGATTACAAGACCAGAGAAAACAAGATGTGTAAAAACATGTGCATTGCACTGTGGGGCGGTATTGTAACCGAATGAGCGTACACAGAAATACTTTAACGACATGGAAGGACAGCTGTTTGGTTTCCCAAACTCTGGGTTTTTACTTGCCTTGTTCCTGAGAGCACGGAGAAGATCACGGACTGACCCGCCTTTGTAAGAGCGGAACTTCCGGAGGTCTGCAAAGAGAGCCACACGCCAGTCCAGAGAAAACTCGCACCACAGTCAGGGCAATGCAACAATGCAACAATGCAACCCTCCCCTCTGAGTGGGGAGTGGAAGAGTTACAGCCACGACAGGCTTCACGCCCTTACCCGTCTGCAGAGGCACGGTGATGTTCTTCCTCCAGTCCCCCTTCACCACTGCCCTCCCGCCTCTCTCCAGGTGCCGGACAAGGGGCCCGTCCAGTGGCTCCTTCTCGATCCTGTCACTGACGTCCTGCAGCAGAATCAACAATGGAGGGTTTTTGGAAAAAAAATAAAATTTGTTCAGAACAGCAAATTTCCGCGGTGCACGTTTAGGGGGCAGAGCGAGAGAATTCCCGCGGTGCACATTTAGCGGGCAGAGCGAGTGTAAGGGCAGACACCTGGAAAAACTGCAGCTGCTTCTCCAGGCTCCAGAAGAAGGGGTGCTTCAGCACGCTCTCCGCCGATGGCCTCAGCTGGGGTTCCGCGCTCAGCATCTGCACGATCAGGTCCGCAGCCACAACGTCCTCTGTGCAGGACAAGGCGGTCAGGTGTCAATGTGCGAAGCCAACAACGCAAAGCGCTCAATTTTGCGTTACCTTATTTAGCAGAAAACGGAACTGAATCTAACAACTAGGTGGACTCTACAGGACAGGAAGAGGTCTAGGTCACCGTGTTTGTCTGGCTGGAGCCGTTCCAGGTTGTAGGAGCCCAAGAGGATGTTGGCCTGCCTCTGCAGGGACTTGCCGAAGGGGTGGCTGCCCTCGGACACCACGTAGTAAAAGACACAGCCCGCCGAGAAGATGTCGATGGCGCACGTCTGTGGGGGGGAAAACAACAAGACGGTCAGGGTGGATTCTCATCGCTTGGGCCGTACCGGCGAGACACCCCAGCCAACTCACCGGGTTGGCCTTGCTGTCCTCGTTGAGAATCTCCGGGGCGATCCAGCCCTCGGTGCCGGGGACCCCAGACCTCCTGCTGAAGCTGTGCCTGCCCACCGCCAGCTTCTTGCACAGGCCGAAGTCGGAGATCATGGCCTTGACCCGGCCGTGCGCGTTGGGCATGGACACCAGGATGTTATGAGGTTTCAGGTCTCGGTGAACTGCGAAGAGCCGAGGACAAAGGTTTTACAGCAGGGAGCAACAAGTGGTCATGCAGCGGTCAAGGGCCGTTCGGCGACCAGCGCTCACCGATGCTGAGAGAGTGCAGGTGGGCGAGGCCCGACATGGCCTGTTGCAGCAGCATCACCGGCTCCAGCCCGTGCCGGTCAAAATCCTTCCCTTCCACATACTGGGGAGGGAGAGAGCAATTCAATAGAAAAGCACTGGCCCAAACCCCCTAAACACAACAGAGATCTCCAAGAACCGGTTAGACGCAACAAAAGGAAATCGCTCGTCTGAAAATATTGTGTCTGCGACCAGGAAACAGATCTCTCCACAGTGCTTAGGTAGCCACAGTATATTAGATGGGATGGGTAACAGAGGGTAGCGTGTCTGGGGGATACCTCCTGCAGGGAGGCGGCACACAGCTCGATGGCGATGTACTGGAACTGGCGCTCCCTCTCGGTGCAGAAGTAGCGGATGACGTTGGGGTGCTCGTCCGACTCGCGCAGCAGGCGAACCTCTCGGTCGGCGAAGCTGAAGCACTCGGGCAGGATCCTCTTCACCGCCACCGGGCGGTCGTCGAACTTGCCCCTAGGCCACAGCGGGAGGGATGGGGATGGTGAGCGCGTGCTAGTGGATTCCGTCTACCCCAATCTAGCTCTGTGAATGCTAATGTTGCTCGCTAGCTAGGTGGTACAAATCAGCATTCCGGTAAATGGCCCAAGCTCGGTTCCAGTGTATGAAATGCTCATTTCATTATCGTTTATGTGGAGCGGTAAGCTTTAAAATAATGGTGATTCTCGACAAAGCTAACGTGGTTTTGGCTACACGTTGTGTGCTGACTTACTTGTACACAATGGTTCCCTCAGCTCCGTGCCCAAGTACGTTTTTAGGGTTAAACGTAATGTTTCCAACTCGGATGATATTTGCCTCCTCGTCTAATGAAGCGGAAAACAAATCCAGAGGGAAAAAGTCAGAACTCCGAGGGTCAGTGCAGTTTGCACCGTTTACAAGACTAGATTTGTCTAGTAGGAATTTTGGTCATACAATGAAATACGCATTACAACAGTTAGCGAATAATGTTATTACTGCCGTCTTGCTCAGTAGCTTCTACAGTTGCAATTGATGCTACTGGCAGAGCCAAGGATCTTCTGCTTGGGGAAAGTGTGGCAATGCGAATGAACGGTTCAGGCGTGTGGCAGCAGGAGAACAGGACACGGCCTCAGTACCTCCCTCCTCGTGCTCTGTAGCTGACCCGCCCACCTCAGAGGCGGACAGGTTCGAGTGGTTGGAGGCGCGGGGGGTGACGCAGGGGCTGCTGCCGTTGGAGCCCTCTGCCAGCCGCGGGCCCCGGGCCACGTCCAGGAAGTCCGCGTCCAGGGGCAGGTCGGTGGGCGGCTGGAAGACCAGCTGCTGCTTCTGGAGGAGTTCCAGCTTTTCCTCCATCTGCCGCTGGAACTGCTGGTGCTGGAGCTGCTGCTGCTTGTGGACGCTCTGGGGTCGATGCAGAGACCAGAGAGAGCACAGTGAATACCACAGCGCCTGCTACTAACGTCTCACTTTAGAAACTAACCTTACAAGAAACTGAACACATCCAGGAAGAGCTTCAGTGGTAGGTTTCTTTTCTTTTTTTTAATAGGCATAACAGGCCACATAAGGAACTGCAGGAAATAGACCCTCCGCAAACCTTTGCTGCTACTTAATGACAACCAGTGAAACTCTGCCATCTAGTGGGTTCTCCTCACATTGCAAAAACAGGCGCAGTTAACATGTCTATTCAGCGAGAGATCCTATTGTTTGACAGTGCGATATAGGCTATACAAAAAGCTCTTCACCTTAGGGTAAGTGATGACGAACGCTACCCATCCAGCCAAGAGGAAGGTGCTAAAGATGATGGTGGCCAAGTCCTTCAGCATGGAGTCCACCGGGGCTTCCACGCGCACAGGGCGGGCAGGCTTCTCTTGGACGGAGGTGGCCGTGGGCCGAGCGGCACCGTCATCCATGCCGCTGTCGTTCACCTTCTGCCGGACAGACAGTTGAAACGGGCAGAGTTGTCATAACACCCGATACCAGCGAACTCTATTCAGCTTGGAACAAGCTGCCTCAAGGCTGTCGGTAAACCGAGAAGGCCAGAGTGACGTTCAGACTGTCCAACGTGAAGACGCTCCTTCACCTCCTCCGCCATCCTCTCTGCAGCGGGGGGGATGATGTTGCCCTGTTGACGAGGGAGGCTGTCAGGGAACCGCTCCAGAATCTTGTGATGGGCGTCGGGGGGCATCTCGTGGTGACCTGACACAGAGAGACCGAGCTGCTGGCATCACCTACTTCAACACCACAAGTGTCAGGCTGGCCGATAACTTCAAGACCATTACACCACAAGATTTTTTGTGAAGTGATGAAACTTCTTAAAGACTAATGTTTTGCAGTCCTTCCTCATTCTATAGGAGTGCGATGCCGAGTGCAGCAACAGAGACATCCAGGACATGCAGAGCAATGGCACCCCCATCCCACCCACGTCCAGCAGAGGGGGCCGCGGTGCAAATACCAATAAGGAGCAGGTAGTCCCTCATAAAGTTGATGTGGCGATGCTCCTTCAGTCCTGCGGCGACCTTGACGTCAACGCTGGGGGTGATGGTGCATTCTTTGTCGTCCTCGATCCTGAACTCTGAGCGACTGGGACCCTCCAGTAGGGGAAAGGTGCTGCCGCGAGGCTGAAACAACAGCCTCTGTTCTTTACAGCACAGCCAGACCACACCATACAACAACAACAGCCTCTGCTCTTTACAGCACAGCCAGACCACACCATACAACAACAGCTTCTGCTCTTTACTGCACAGCCAGACCACACCATAAACTTTAAGGCATTGGCACTAACATTACCATAAATGTAAGCATTAGCCACTTGCACACCCTGGTAAATTTTGTGGCTAAACCCGCTGTAAAGCTGATTATTTTGGGCCGGATTCCCATTTAAACTTAATTACAACAGAAGGAAAAAGACTCCACATGGATAGGAATCACAGAGTAATAAACAATAAAGATTTTACTTGGCTTCTCGCTAACTGCACACGCCTGCTCAAAGTCTTACAGATTTGCCACTCTACATTGCTGATGGCAGCGTCACTCACCACGACTGTTACCCCATCGTGCACCAAGGAGGGTGAAGCGTACAGGCTGGTGGAGTACCTGCCCACGTAGAGCGTCGACCTGCAGAAACATGCACGACATGCATGTGTCACGTGTGTTCCCAAACTGATGATCCAACCAGTCAGATTTTCCCATGCATTTAAAATAAATACAACGACAACAAACCAAAGCAATTCCAAACAGGACTAAAATATTTATCCAGTGGCAGGGATGGGGGGGGAAAAAACATCCCATTAGATCATATGCTCGTTATAGGTCTTGTAAAACCCTTCACGTGACTTTTCGAATACTCTGGACACTTAGTACCAGTTCCTAAAACACATGTATACGAATCACGTTTTAATGCGTGTACCGGTTTCCTTCTGCTACACCAAACCCTTCCAGCATTTTTTTTAATGGTTCTCAATGCTTCCACCGTCAAACAGGCAACAACCACGTTCTTGATTAAACGTGCAAATCGGCCCCCACCCCCCCACCCCAGTGCATCCTGGGAGGTCACCAAGCTGAACGTACATGAGCTTGTTCTTGGGCTTCTGCTCCTTGGGGAAAGGGTGCTTCCACTGGGTGATGCGACCCACCTCGCCCGACAGGAAGGTGAGGTACCGCAGCGTCTCCACCGCGAAGTTGGTGTGCGGGACTTTGCGAAGGCCGTCGCGGTGCCAGATGTAGACGGCCACCACCGGCGAGTCGTAGTTCTGGACCCATCGCACGTCGCCCGACTCGCTGTCCACCGTCACCACCAGGCCGTCCCCGTTGGACACAAAGTGGGCCATCTCTGTGGGACAGAGAAGGGACGCCTCGGGCTCAGTGGCACCGCCGACTCTCGTGGGTTAAGACCCCCACGCCGCGCAGATGCAGGCCGCTAGCCCGTCGCCTACGGTATTTGCTGTCCTCATCGGGCAGCGTGGAGGCGTAGTCGGAGTACGTGGCGTTCCAGCGCAGCTCTCTGTTCTTGATGTCGTACATGGTGATGGTGTACTCTGGGAGAAAACAGCCCGGAGTCAAAACCTTCGCCGTCAGCACGTTGGCCAGCCTTAATCTACGGGTTGACTTCTTTTTTAATGACAAGTAAATACTTCTTTAAATGTATGAACACCGAAGCTTTACGCAGTATTTTTTCATGCCCGTTTCAAAATGGAAACCAAATGGGATAGTGTGCCGACACCAACAACAGGCTCTACCCCAGACAGGGGGAGAAAACGAGGACAGCCGCATTGGCGGCCTGCTTTCACAGAGCCCCGGCTACAAGGTCCAGGAGCGCTCCAGGCCCATCTGAAAGCCCTCCTGTGCCCAGGGGCTCACCTGTGCGGCCCAGGTACAGCAGCGAGGACGACGGGCACAGGCTCTCGGCAAAGGAGGACGTCAGGGTCTGCTGCTTCTCGCCTGTCAGGAGATCCACCGCGTACCACAGGTCCTGCTTCTTACCTGGACAAAACACAGCACACCTGCCTTCTAGATGCCACCCTACCCATCCAACACTGCTTTAAGTTCTTATTTTCAGTTTATCGAAGGGCACTGTAAATGACCAGCGAGACCACGTTGGGGCATTACTCATTTCTCTGGAAGGGAGGGACACTAAAATAAATATAATTTTTCTAGAAGACCATTCCATTGTGTCTGAAGGGAGGGACGCTAAAATAAATATTTTATATTACCAAATTACCACTGGGCAGAATACATACACTGAGTTAACACAGTATTTGTTGGGTTGCTGTCAGATTTTTTATTTATTTATTTTTTTTTTTAAATCACCAAAGCCATTTACAATCGCCAATTCATAATATAATCACAGCAGACACTTAAAAGATGTTTTAATTTTCAATTTAAATCCACGTTACTGGATGTATCGGCACGGCATCTCCTCGCCAACCCATTTTTCAGGCGTTTTTCCTGGACCAACCACCAACCATTAGATAAACTGCAGGTTTAAGTGAATTCCAAAGCTAAGACATCTAAAAAGTGATCTAGTTCTTTTTACCTCTAAACGTCCACTTAGCGTCGCTCTGAGATGACTATCAGTGTTACAAGCATGTTTTACTGCCCCCCTTCTCAGAAGGTTCCCTGTGCCATGGTCGTGTTCTGAACGTCTGTTATTTGGACCTTACCCATGTAGAGAATGCCATCAGAACTGCGGCAGGGTGAGGCCTGGACCAGCTCAGGAATCGTGAAGGGCAGTTTCTGTGATCAGACATGGTAGTCTAAATTAGCCGCACATTACATATATATACACATATACATACATAATATACATATATATACATTTATACAAATATATATACTCATATATACACACATATATATACACATACATACATGCATATATATTTTATTTTATTTTAATTTAATTTTTTTAAAGACGCCTGACTACCTTGAAAACTAGGATTTTAACACTCCAAACAATTAAAAGCAAAAGTATAAAAGCACTTCAAACCAGGTATAGATGGTAAAACAACCAAGAAACTGATCTCCTTCAATATAACCAAGCCCAATTATTTCCCTTGGAGCGAAAAAGGTTTACGTTAAAACCGGGTGTTGCCCGGCACATTTGCTCAACGCGGCCAGCAGGTTTTTTTTTTTGCTTTCGCGCGTGGAGTGACAGGAGTCGTCGACGCGGTAACCGCTGCACCCACTCACCGTCAGTCCCTCCTTGCTCTTCCCTCCCAGGAAGTAGAGGCTGCCGTCGTTTGGGTCAGGCAGGAACGCGGGCCTGTGTGGAAAACGCGGGCCCGAGTGGGTCACGGCTCACAGACAAAGCCTTTTCCAGCGCGCATGAACCCCGAGGGGTAACGCGACAGAGATGCACGACTGACTGGCAGATTACATTACCAACAGATTACTAGCAGATTAAGCGTTTTCGCACAGGAGAACAGGCTCACTTACTCAGACACATGCGTCGGTACTTGGAGAACTGGATCTGAACCGCAGGAGTGGGGGGGAACCAATGAGAACAATGAGTGCACATTAACACAGAGACACACATTATAGTCCCTGAACAGTGATTTTAATTAATTATTACTCAGTACTGTATTCTACGCAAGTTATTCCAGGAAAGGAAGATTAGACTTCAAGAAACTGTATCTGTACATCTTGCGTAGAAAGGAAAACAACTACCAGATTATAACTAGATAACTTTGCATGAGAATGCGTTGAGCAGCGCTACTAAACCACTGAACTGCGTTGGATTGGATCCTTCAACTCGGCTTCACTTCAGGGACACCTTTGTTGGTAAACACAGGGGTGGACATCAACGTGCCCAAGTGAGAATTAATGAAAGCAGAACGTGGCGGGGTTCCGGCTACAGAGCCTGCAGGGCTGGTATATCAGGTTCAGTTGGCAGTTACTGGAGTCGGCAAGCGTGCAGGACGTACGGAACAAGGCGGGCCGGTGTTAACGTCAAAGTATCGCGTCTCAAGCGTGATGAGTGAGTGCAGACTGGAGCTGGCCTCCTGCCTTGTTCTGTCCTACTAAAGCGGACCACCGCTGCGAGTGGTGTATGCTCATGTTTGTGCTGATCTGATCTCAATGCACAATAACCAGCAGCAGGCCTTAAGCACGGGCGACCGTTGTTAAGCCACATGCAAGTAAAGCTAACCCGAAACCTAGCCTTAAGGAAGCCTGTTTTTAGTACTAATGAAATTGTTCCTGTTCTGCTTAATACTAATGGTGACACTGCCTTACATGAACGTTTGTGAGATCAACAAATGTTTCCTCAATTTCGACACCCTTGGTATCTTTAGGTCTAATCTTGTCCCAGCCACCTGTGGTGTCCAACAGAGATCAGTCCATGGCTCTCTACTGTGCATAATCCATCTCCTACGCCTTGGTCAAACAATCAGATACTTTGGTTGGAAGTATCACTTCTATGTTGATGAGACCCGGATCTACATTCTACTGGAAACCTGCAAATCCCTCCCCGGCCTAGCTCCCATTTATCTTACCTGAGCCGCAACGCATGCGCACCCCCCACACATTAATCTCAACTCATCCGATAGGTGCCACCGTCCAAACTCAGATCTCTGGGTGATCATGCTTTTAGCTGAGCTGGCACCCAAACTGTAAAACTCCCTCCCTCCCCCAATTCTGAAACCATCAGCAATTGTATCTAAATCTTAATCTCCATCTTAATTCCAATCTCAAAAACACTTTGTTTTAGCTGTCTGCGCTACTTCCGCAACAAAAAAATTAACGCAAATAAAACGTACCAAGGCTTCAACACAAACTGCACTTTTCTTATTTTCATATGCAATAATAAATTGCATTCAGCATTAGAAGATTTTTGAAATACCTTTTTCTACATAATTCTACATTTAAAATGATTAAGATGTTGGGCAGGAAATGTTGAAAAGACATCTTAAGGAGCCAGACAAACCTTATCTAACAGGTACAATTGCTTACCCTCCTTAAGGGTCCATTTGATGGAGCCCGATCTCTTGTTGACAGCATGGAGGTTTCCGTCCAACGTGGAGACAAACAGCAGGCTTTCCGAGATGGCGTTGGCCCCGCACAGACCCTGCAAAGAGAAACGCTTCACATTAAGTAAAGGATCAGCCACGGAAGCCATTACTGCTCCGTAAGCAACGCTTCACATTTAGTAAAGGATCAGCCACGGAAGTCATTATCGTTCCATAAGCAACACTTCACAT
>JAOYSI010002154.1:32987-49637 GCA_025775065.1 Hiodon alosoides
CGCTTCACATTTAGTAAAGGATCAGCCACGGAAGTCATTATCGTTCCATAAGCAACACTTCACATTTAGTAAAGGATTAACCACGGAAGCCATTATCGTTCCGTAAGCAACACTTCACATTTAGTAAAGGATCAGCCACGGAAGGATCAGACAAGACTGACTCAAGAAAAAAATAAACCCAAATCTGAATGAGTTTTCTGTGGAGATGCACATGCTTTGAGTTAATTAAAATGTCAGAGAGGCACAGAAGATAATCCGTTTTGTGCATGATTGTAAAAATGCAATCACAGAAAGAGGCTTATCTGAATCATGGGTGGGGAAAACTTGTAGGCTTATATGCACAGCTTATTAGCCAAGTAGCCCTCACCTCAATCAATGCACAAGGGCAATATAAATTTTAGTACAACTGACCATCACACATAGCACATACGGTTTCAGTGTCGCACATTGCAGAGGTCTCAAAACCAGGCAGGCCCAGGAACGGGCCTTGCACACAACACACTTTCTGATGTCCAAAAGGCTGCTAAACTCACGGGGCCACCACATCGCACACACGAAGACAGAAACCTAGGGGCCATTTGTGTAGGGTCCTTGTCTGTACCCCCGTGCGACAGGAGGCAGCATCTTTACACCCTACAACTCCTGTGTCGACGCATTAAGACACGACGCACACTGGCCAAATCCGACAGGCCTGAGTTTCAAGCTAGCGTGCTCACTATATATAACAGCTTTATATATGGACGGCTTTTCATTCGCACAGCAAGATGGATCTCGAATCACAAGACTGGCTTGTTAACCTCTGCTCAGCCTGCTGCCTACAGCTCTTATGTCAAACTAAGAAACCAACTCAAAAATGTTGGTCCAACTTTAACACGGCATCAAGTTCCCCGAACCTGTCTGCACATAAATCGCAACTATGAATTAATACACCTTGAAATCAATTATATGCGATTTTCACAAACAAGTTGTCAGAAAGTGCTATACAGGAGATTTTCAAAATCCCAGTGAGAGAAATTTTCAAGCGTGTTCATCCAGAATTGGAGGGTAGGGACGGGTCACCAATTGGTAAGTTCTATTGGTCGGAAGGAAACGCATTACTTTTGCACCTCACACGCATGCCAACACGCCGCACCTGCCACCATTCCCACAGAGGTGCGGCCTGGCACGACCCATAGGGGCGGGAATAGCGAAGTGGCTCTGCGTTCTGCGTGGTTTTCACTTTTTATTGATTGATGCCTTTTTAACCCCCAGGGCGTTTCTAATGCTGGCCAATTGCACCTAGCAGATAATGCAGCAGTACCTGTAGGGGGGGGGGAGGGGGGACAAATACACATCCGATTAAATGCTCCTCTACAACTCACAAAGGCCGCCCATGCCCGCAAACTCAGTCTGGTCTAATCTGCTTATACTATAGAGGCGGGTAAGCCAGAGAGACATTCCATAGATATCTGTTTTGTAAGGCATTTAACAGCCAAAGACATTGCATAATCCCATTACATAATGCACTAGACTAGAAGTGGAAAGAGGTTCTCTTTGGCCTCTCCTGGGCCCCATCTTGATGTCAGGAGAACTTCTTACCGAACGCCTGACTGCCTTTTGTCAGGTCTGACAGTGCAGGAGCCTACACGTTTCTACAAAGGGACCTGTGTGCTAAGTCATTTGTACCCAAACTTCTTAAGGACAAGCGATTAGGGACCCTAAAAATAATACTCAACAGCTGCCAACTGACACCTCCCCAGGCAGGCTTTCATGTTCTGCTTTCGGTGAGCGCAAGGGGGAAATGGAGACTTGAGTTTATCGGTTCGACGCAAACAAGACTTTCGATTCTTTAAACACTGCACCGAAAACTCATTTTTTTAAATATATATTCTCCATTTGTGCCAATGCAGTCCGACTGGCTGTTACCAATCCTGCCGCCACACATGGGGACAGGGCAAAAATTATTTTGGTCTCCTCCAATCCGCGCAGCCCTCCCCCCCTTTCTGTGATGGCACTGCTAGTGACCACCTGGGAGAAACCCTTCCGAATCACACTCACCACAGCCTGGGCGGCGCCCAGCCGATTGTTTGCCACCATTGTACAAATCATAACAATAGCCAGACCCACTCAGATATCGGAGTCACAAAACGCTGTCCTAAATTGGAAAGGAAAAGAAAAGAAAAAAAAACCCCACCACATTTCAAAGCCTTCAGGCAATAATGAGAAATGCTAATCGGACCAGATTACAGCTACAGAAAGTAACGATGGCGCAGAAAAGCCAACGCAAACAAACTAATCTCGGCTTGACCAGTTTCATGGCTATACTGGGAACACACTGCTAAAAAGAACCCAGCGTTGTTTCACCAAGAGTGCAAATACCCGCACAGAAGGTTTAAAGCGCACTTTTCACAAAGTTGTCGGCCAACAATGGCTTGCCATTCTTGCCATCTTATCAAAAGGACAACCGATACCTTGACAGGCACACAACTAAAAGTTTGCATTACAGTGAGAAAATGCTCCTGCTGCAGCACAGCCAGTGGCTGAAGCAAGACGTAACCACATTATTTTAGATACCACAGCTGATACAAAGCAGGATGTGTTTTTAAAGGAAGCATTTCATTAAGTACAAAGTCTTTGTGCGGACAAGGCCCTCATTTTTTTCTGCAAATTAAGGGTGCTTTTCTTTGGCCATTTATAATTTGAGAGATGTCCACTCTTGGAAACGGAACTGCGATCCGTAGCCTCAGTCCTGCTCAATGCGTGCGTCTTGAGCGAAACACAAAACCCACCTGCAAATTCAGTGCGCTCCAGGCACACACTCGGCTGGTGCAAAACCCGACAAGAGGTTTCAATTAGAAGCAGCCCCACTGTCACCCAGGCAAATTAGCTCGCCCAGCACCACAGCTCGGCTAGGCCTGACAAAGACGAGGCAGAATTAGAAGCACGGCGCGTGCCGAGACGCCGCCGCTTGTTGTCCAGCAACCGTCGCCAAGTTGCACCGTGGCAGCCTCCGCCAGCCTCGTCACGTGGCAACAGCGCTTCAGCCACGTGCACCATGGACACAGTCGCTGTAGCCCGGAGTGATAAGATACGCCGTCCAATCATTGGCCACAAACCTGCAATGCACTGCTCTGCAAGGCCTCCTGTACAAGAAGTCAGTGGAAAGCAACAGGTCCCCCTCCCCTTTCAATTTGAATGCTGAATTTTTATTCCTCGTTTCTTTATTCCATGTTTGCAGAGTTCATGTTTGTCAAAATAGCATCTATACTTAAAAATGAGCATATTCAAAATGGCATGTTCAGATTAATAACTAATTTCCCCAGGAGAGACACAGACTAAAAAGCCTGGAGTGGTCGTTTTCCCCCTGACGTTGTTGCCTGTGAGTTATCCTTCTTTACCTTTCCAGGATTTTGCATAACCGTTTTTACAATAACTGTAAATCTAAAGGAAAGGTGCGGTAGCAAAAACAGTCGTTTGAAAAACTTTATTCTGGGGCAGACTGACCCCGATCATCACAATAACAGCAGCCTACTGTGGAAGTGACTCTTTACAACGTAAATACCAGGCGTCTCCTCACCATACACTACACATTTAACAGCCTGGCGTTCTGTGCACCACATTCACACCTTTACAAAATAATTCAAATTAATCAAGTTGGCTACTTATACACGATCTTTTAATCTATAAGCGCCGGGTTTGGTCTTTGTGTCGATAAGCACAAGTGACCCTTCGCATACTGGCCCCCGCCGCAAACGTGGGTGCTAGGTTTCACAACACTACACTGAAATTTTTGTCTGGTATATGAAGCTAGGTAGCTATCAACCAACCGAACAAATAACGGTATTTGAATTAATGTTTGTGTGAGCGCCTATTTGAGAACGGGTTATATCTTTGAAGAAAAACCCTAATTTTTTTTCTTATCCAAATGTCGATCCAGTCTGAAATAAAATATAAAAATATGATAATAGTATTGAGCCATATGTAACTAAACTAGTTCACTGGCTATTTAGGCTGTTAACTATCGGCCTTTCAAGATTAAGGTAGGTTATATGGAGAATTGCCAGTATTCAGGATTGACGGCTTCTCGGCGCTAGTGAATACAATGTAAAGTCTACGTATCGATTTCCAATTTTAATGTCCGTTATTAACAACTTCAATCAATGGCAAATCTAATGTTAACTAAAAAAAGCATACGGCATTCACACACAAACAAACAAAAACGTGAGCCACAGAACACAAACTCTTACCATCTGGAATGGGTTAAAAGTGGAGAGCAAGGCGAAAATGCACCACACAAGGGCTCGGCTACACACACTCCACCCCATCTTCACAGAACAGCGACGTTTAAACTTCACATGGAATGACAAGGGGCGAAAACGTTCTCTGAAAGTAGAAATGTCGTCGATAAAGACTTCTGGGCTCCAGCGCCATGCACCGTGTGTTCCTCCATTAGTCTTCGTCCAACAGTTCCTTCCTGTCTGTGCTGCGTGCGTTAAACCTCAGCAGTGACGTTACAACAGTTTTGCGAAGAATGGGAGGAGAATTCCTGAAAAAAAAAAAAAAAAAACAGTGTTGCAGCCAATATCAATTCTTGGCTCACTTTGCCATTTTTGGTAAGATTAAAATATTAAACCTTGGTAGCGCGACCGAATAATAATGTTATAATGTTTAAGTCAAACACCAGCCTTTATGAATTTAATGTATTAGTATACTAGATGACATTGTGACAGTACATTATGCGGGAAGCTGAAATATAAACGGTGTGCATGTTTTTGCGTGTTTACTTCGATAAAAAAAATTATATATATATCTAGAATCTGTCTGTGTACGGCCAGCTAAATTTTGCATTGCACAAATTCAAGCACAAAAAATCAGCAGAAAAAAATAACCATGAAAAGCTCTCCTCTCAAAGTGTATGAATGGCCGAAACGGTGAAGACCACCATTAGGTATTACGCTATTTTACATCAGCTGGATCGCTGGTAACACTAATGTAAAATTCGTATTAAATGAAAAGCTTCGCCGTTTATTTCTTCCACGTTGTTCTGTTATTGCCGTTTTTTGCGTTATGCTGACCACACATAAATACAAATTGCAAACATTAAACGTCAATTACTGTAATAAGTAAACATTAATAATGTTAAGGCTTGTAACCAAAAGGTTGCTGGTTCAAGTCCCACCCAGCAGTTTTTTTATTCAGTAAAATACCTAGCTGTATAAGTGAATGAATGCAAATATTGTAAACTGTGAAAGTCGATTTGGATAAAAGCGTCTGCTAAGCAACTCAAATGTAAAATGTCAATTATTGTGAAATTAAAATAAATGAAGGCTAAAATATACCACGAAAAATTAACAGCTCTACGATGATTTTCAAAATAATATGTTTAAGAAAGCAAATGACTTCCTCTCCGGAAGTGCTTGATACTGACATTGAACCAAAGAAAACGTTTGATTATCTATTATACACTACTCCTTCGAATTATATGCAATGCACTTGCGTCAAAAACTCCGAGCGAGTGGTCTCCTCCTCTCATCGCTCCCACTTGTCTCAACTGGAGCACAGCGCCCCTTGAGGCACATGTAATTCTCGCCACGACACAGAGCCTGAATTTTCCAACGGTGCGATCTTGTGAGTTGAACTGGTCTTCAGGCCACGCTAAAACAACCTTCGACCACTCCTATATTCATTTCTGAAGCTGAATTTGAGCAAAGCTCCATTTCAGTCGGTCTCTCATGAGAGACCATGTTGTCCTCTTTCAATCGGACCCGGAATTGCGGCATTGCCGTTTCAAGCGCACCGAGCGTTGCTTGTATGACGAGGGAACCATATGGAGTTAAATTCGCTTGTCCCCGTTTGTTGAATTTGTTAAATCTTATGCCACATACCGTTTGAGTCAAATATTGCCTTTACCAATGTAAAAAATGACTGCCTTTCAAGAACTTGTTGGTGTGCCTAGGGTTTTCTGAACTTCACAACTCCATTCATGTGGGTTTGCGATGAGAAGCGAATTGCACGCAGGGTTATTATCCTGGGATAAGTTTCACGAACGACGTGTTAGTACGTGAACCATTTCAAAATAAACTCAGAATGTCAGAAAAGTGAAGAAGCCAAATTTTTTGATTAAAACAGAAAGCTTTATATTCCCGATCGGTGACCGTTAACGGCGAAATTACAATAACAATTCGTAAATCAGTGAATATGTTCAGATGCACGTGCCTCCTCCTGACTGATGTTAAAAATATATTGCACAAAGGAAGAAAAAAATTAAAGTTGGATTTTAAAGAAATGCAACCTTCATAAAACAGTATCTTGGTTCACAAAACAAAAACGATAGGAATGTCAATTTTATTACTAATAAATTAATTATATGGCAAATTAAAAACTTAATTTATCATTAAATAATTTTTAGAACTTCACCATAATGACAAAACTGAAAGAGAAAACGCCACAGTATGGCCAACAGTAGGCCTGCAAAATGTAATAACAAAAAATAAAATTAAGACATAAATTTGACAAATTGAAAATTAATTTTCAGAGGCAAAGGCATTTTCCCCAGAGGCTTACACATAAAACCGACAGATGCACACATTTCTATAATCCTCTCCTCCATAATCTCAACCTTTCTTAAGAACAGAGGTTAATAATTTTCTTCAACTCAACCCAACACGACTTCATTTATCTTTTTAGAGAAATTGAGCCACAGGCTTCGAAGACAAGTGAATAAATGCATCAAAATAGAATATAGTTTCTGGTTAAAAGAAAATGTATACATAAAGCACACTCGAGTTAAATTCCCAAGTAACTCATCTCACTTCCTTTTTTATTTTCAGAAAAAAATCCAATTATGCATTAAACACGAAACTGACAAATTTTAGCGTGACCAGATGTGAGAAAAACTGCTTCGAAGGAGAAAATTGTGAAAAAGCCCAAACGAGAGCAGTTATTTTCATGCCTCCCGTCTCCCCTCAAGTGTCCCCCCATTTTTCCATTGTTGGTTCACAGCTGGCCGAGGGGAAAAAGTGCAGTTTGGCCTCAGACACAAGAACGGAATACTAGGCACTAAAAGAACCATGTTGCACTAGTCTCCTAACTATACACAATGGCAACGTATTCCACTTGGCAAAAACAAGCTAATGTCAAATACAATACCCAAGTACAAAAAAAAAAAACCTTATTATAAAAGATTTCTGCAAGACACATACACCATTAGTGTTAATGACACAGCATGAAGCTCTCAATAGGATAACAATATTGGTTCTTTAAGATCTGAGGTGCAAATTAAGAGACTAAAAAGGGAAAATAAAAACCGACTGTTCTTAGCCTTTCGCATGTATTTAATACACTGAATGAGCTCCTGAAAGGTGCTGGAATAATATGGCTACCATCACTCGATTATGGCTATCGGAATGTCACTAGCTGTTGTCCTGGAAAACATTCAGGGCGGTAATGTTCTGCGTTACTCTGGGTGACCCACACAACTAATGTTACATAAGTATGGAGTGGCGAGGGAGAGAATTCTTCAGAGGGCTTAAATGAGCCCATCAGTGTGTACAAATATGTTCATCCACACTGAAACAGTGTTCATAGAAAAACAAAACGAAAAATCATCTCAGTAATTTATACTGTTAGTTAAGAACTGCATTCAGACTGTCGAACACGTAGGAGCCCAGGACCCGATCGTACATTCATTTTAAAAGGCCCCTATATAAACCTTGAGAGACATACATTGCTGTGCGATTACTACAGAGGGTAACTTGTGGCCCCTGCACAATGCTGCCCACCTTCATTCAGAATGGAGCTCAGAGACATTTCGGAAACCCAAGGCACTCAATGCCTGCGTGCTGACAGCTCCCTGGCTGCCCCACGCAAGGTCGACGCCGTCTCACTACAAGTTCTTAGAAGTGGGGGTCAGAGGGGGAGGCATTCAGCTGGTCCAGGTCTGAAGAGTGGCGCTGATCTCTGATGTGTTGGCACGATGGAGGGGGCGTGGTTGGATGATGATGATGATGATGATGATGATGATGATGATGTAGTTTGAGAGTCATGTTCAGGAGCCCAGGTCGGGTCAGTGTTCATCACTCAGGGCACAAAACACAAGACAGGCGAGGACACTTTGCACGCGCGCTGTGGTTCTCTCCAGGTAACACACCATGTCCGGATTTTGGCAACAGTGGGTACAGGGCTCATCTTTGAACGAGCCAGCAGTAAAAAACGGTATGACGTCCTGGGCTCCGTTGAAGACATAAGGTGGCACGGTGAATACGCTAACAAGGTGTTCAGTGGACCACGTCCTTCCTCTCCTCCCCACCAGAAACGCGACCCTTTCCTATGCCGACAGGAACCAAACCCAAGACTGAGCAACATTTCAGAACTGAGCAGCAAATCTCCTTGTAGCCCTCCACGTTTTAGGTTCAGCTGACCTGTGGTCCCGTTCATTCAGACCAGGGTCAGGAGGTCGGAGGCGTGTGATCTCCTGTCCCAAAGGATGTGGCACCAGCGGGTTTTTTTTGTTTTGGCCCCTTGCATCAGTCCTCGGGTGGGGCCACAGGTCTCCCTCGCCCAATACTGTAACGAGCGGCAGCCTTCATGCCTCGCTGGCGGCCAGCGTCTCCGTGGAGTCCGGGTCGCTCGCGGTCTCCTCCTCCTCCGTGGCAGTGCTGGAGCGGGGGTCCCTGGCGGAGTGCATGATGTGGAGCCAGACGTCGTCCATGTTTGGCATGACAAATACTTTCTGTGGAAAGGGAAGACACAGGCGGGCTCAGGAAGACCCGATAACGAAGTTAAATCGCCCCTCAAACAGGAAATGGAATGGCATGTTCTCAGCCAGGAGTGGCTGTTGAAAGGTGCTTTCTAAGACGCAAGCGCTTGACCAAGACCAAGGTGACTGCTCCAATTTTCTAATGCCTTCGGCTGGTTGGATGCTGGGAAAAGGGTAGCGCTGAAGAGAGGTTAAACAACACATTTACAACTGTGCCCATCAGAACGACTGCTGGACCAAGGCACTGGAATTCATACCTGAATCCTGTCCAGAAATGATCACGTTTCACTGTAAACCGGTTCTGGCAAGCAGGTGAACATTAATTACGCCACGGTTAACCAGCAATGGGAGGGGAGTGCTGCTGTCACATTCTCATCAGGAAAGAACAGGTTTAACAGTTGCCCTTAGGGGTTTAAATAACACGGCTCATTTCAATCTGCAGCCCGAGGAACAGCCAGCCAAACCCTCTGGTCCTGTCCGTCTCGCCGTACCTGAAACTCCTGGTACAGTTTCTTCTCGATCCAGTCGGTCACGTGCGCCAGAGTGACCTCCCTCTCGCCCAGTTTGGGTCGGGCTTTCAGTTCCAGGTGTGGCGGGCTCCTGAAGCCATACCTGTCCGACCACAGCAGGCAACACGTTACAGCGCATGCTGCGTTTATCTCTGTGGTTGCACCGACAAAAACACGCGTATGTTTTCTGCTCAAACCACATTCAATTTGGAAACCCAAAAAAAGGTGGAAACCCAGTGAAACGCTTTGAGACGACTGCGTGAATTGTGCCGGCCCAGGGTATATCCTCCCCGAAAATCAACGCGGATTCGCTTAGAATTTGTCAATTAATCGATCGTAAGCGGTGGCAATACTGTGCATAACCAGTAGATGGCATGCCTGAATCAGAGTCTACATATTGTTAAAGCAAAAGCCAAACGCGTCTTATCCTCGGGATAGGACTGCAGGACCAGCCTAAATAGTACCCTGATTTTTAGTGATAACAAAAACAGCTCCATAGCATCAGGGAAATCCTTGGACAACTTTTTTTAACAACTTGTACGATGCCGCGGCACACCTTTCTTGCTTCCTCTAAACGAAAACAACCAAGACCATGGGATTAAGTACAACATAAAACTCAATTTTGAAAAAAAAAATTTTTTTCAAAAAATTTGAAAATTAATAACTCCTATCCTAAAAAGCACCTCTAACACATACAGGATTTACGTTCATCGAATTAATCTGAAACGAGTAAAAGCTTGCGCTTGTTCACGAGAGACTTAATTATTTACGCTGCGGATAATGCGCCGACTTCCTATTCGGCGCTTGTCTACATGCCGTTTCGTGCGTTTGCCAGTAGAAATGGTATAAAACACCTTAAACGATCTGTAATACGTATGCTACAAGGAATGCGCTGGAAATTAATTTTAAATTGGAAGAGTGTTCCGTAACCTGTTGCTACCATTGTCGTTTTGTGTAGGATTAGCTCGTAATACATTTTATCATTTATATTTTTAGCATACTTTCTGGCTCATTAAGTATAATTTACATGGTTAAACTGAGTTTAGGTCGTAAAACACTGGTACTTCACAGTAATACACGGACAAAAAAAAAATAAATAAATAAATAAATAAAAAAAAAAAAAAAAAAAAAATAGGTCGCAAACCAATCGATTAATTGATAAAACACACTATTTCTTGAGGTATATTGATCGAAACTGGAATACTAAAGCATTAATTATAGGTTAAAACGCTATACAAATTGTAAAGCATTGTCAAGTAAGCTTTGCTTCCTCTGGTTAATCTTTATAAATGGTAGGTAAATATGTGTTTAACAAATGCGCAAAGAGCCCGTGTAAGCACGGGTGGGGGTGGGGGAGAGACACACCATATCCTGTTGGTGGGGGGCGGCGGGACGTTGACGGCCAACGTGCCCCGGCACTCCTGGACCTCCACGGTCAGCAGCAGGGGGGTGTTGGACACCTCCTCCAGCTTCTTCTTGATGAACTCCGTCTCCGTGGCCTTCTGGAAGTACTTGGACTTGGCGATCTTGTCCACGAAGCGCATGATCTTGCTGGGTTTGTGCCCCCCCACGTAGCTGAGGGAGAGCAAGGAGGCGGAGGTCTCACAATCCTAACCAGGGTCAGGGGTCATCCCTACCACCCCCGATAGGGTGGCTTTACATTAAATTTACATTTTGCTCTTCGAGCAGACTCTTAACACTCATTTACTTTTATCAAACACAGATAACAATGAAGGCAACACAAGTACAATAAGGTCAACATCACCGACGCTTTACAGAAAGGGATTAAAAAAAGAAAAAAAAAGAAAAAAAAAGAGGCTATTGGAATAGTTTAAATGCTAGAGCCTCGACAGTGCGAAAGGAAATAAAAACAAATGAAACCCAATTTAACGGTTTGGGGCCGCTTTACCTTTCAGCCCCAGGAAGCAGGTTCTTGTCCGGGTCCACGTCGGGGGACTCCTCCTCGTCAGACGACCCCGCGCTCGACGACTCCTCCTCACTGTCAGCCAGGCAGCATGTCCGTGGCCTGGGCCTGAGACACCAACGGGTTTTTAGATGGAAGCAGGATTACTTTTTACCTTGATTTGTGACCAGTTGTGAATATCGCAGCACTGCCCTTTATTTTTTGATCAGGCATCAAAGGGTCCTGACAGAAGTCCAGGTCCTAATGGTGGGCCTGCTGACAGGGGTGGGGCACAGATTGCTCAGGCACCAGAGGGCACACTAGTGCATCCAGGTCAATGTATTAGGATCTGGAACACAGCTTTCTTGTGTGCTTTCCATCCAGAAGCAGGACAAAGGCGTACTAATGGGTGGACATGCCAGCCAATCACATGCCACAAATCAAAAAAATATATATATATAAAAGAATGATTGGGGGGGGGGGGGGAGGAGAATGCAAGCTTTATGAAGGCGGAGAGCACGCGGTTAATAAAAAAAAAAAAAACCCCACTAATTTCACCGGCCTTCTGGCCCTATGAGTTAGTGATCCAGTCACCCTCTCGCTCAAACGCTGGTGCTGACTTCTCTATCAGGAGTGATGGGGTGTCACCGAGCACCCTCCCCCTGCAGGGTTTAGACCTCCCTCGTTTCCACAGGAATGTTCGTTGGTTTTTAGCCAAGCACAGGCCCGGCTTTTGTGGAAACAAAGCCTCATTCAGCTCTGAAAAAAACTAACCACTAACCAACCGGAGCCAGGAATGGACTGTTGGTGTGCAGCGAGGTACCCTCAGCCTATGGTGTGAACGCAAGGCAATGACATCACCACTAAATAAATACAAATAAAAAAGTTTGGAAGAGATTTCTGTAGCTGCAGCACCCCTTACCCGATTGCCACAACTCACCAGGTGCCGAAGACATCCGTGGATGAACGCGTCCACAGACAAGGGGGACAAAGACAAGTTAAATAAATTAACAGGGAAAAGCAAGAGAAGCTAATCCGCAGGTGAGCAAGTCCCCACTTGGCGACGCTCACAAAACGTCAAGTGAAAAAAGAAAAAAAAAAAGGCACATTCGGTGAATAAAACGTAGGCCAACGCCTGTCTTGGTTGGCAGGAAACTGATGGAGCTTTGCACAGTTGCTCATGAGACTTCCTGTTCCATCTCACCCATTACCCTGAGCGTTGCCACCCGCTTCCTGGACGCACTTACCCGCCCTTGCCCAGATCACCAGGTCGTGACCCTTCACCCTCCTTCCCCAGCCTGGCCAGATTCATCTTGGTCTCCAGGGTCATCAGGAATGAGCCATTGTATGACACCTCCAGGTCGAACCACAGGCCTGCAGAAATGAAAAGGCTCAAGGTTATACGTCAGAATCAATACAGATGCCTACACCCCATAACCATACCTACCAACTACCTGCATACCCGCTCTTAAGACGGCACTTCTATTGTAAAGAAACACAGAACCACAAGCAAATGCTAAAATAAGCAACAATGAGACCCTACACTATCACAACGGCAACACAAGGTCTTTATCGAAGGAGAATGTGGCGAGCTCTGCGGGTGGATGTGGACAGCTAAAGGGTGCCTGTCCATCAAGCAAGGTCCTTTTTTGGTGTCCGGCCATTTATTTTTCCACATTGACCTTTCCTCCCCCCACCTCTCCATTCCCAGCGTCCCTTGGAGTCACTGATCTGGGCCAGAGAGGGCCTCCCACAGCCGATGCGCTGAATCTCCATCTCTCAGTTTTCCTCACTGAAAAAGGCGGAGTGTGTGAGAAAAAGGCGGAGTGCGTAACAGACAGATGCCGTGCACGGCTTTGAAACACACCAAAAAAAATTAAAAAACGCTCTGATCTTGACATCAGCTGGGGTTCCTCATTTCAGCAAACACCACAGCCCAAACACTTGAGATAATTTGTGTTATGTATGATCCGTGCTAAACTGTGTTCTTGCGTGTGTTGTGTTAAACACATTCCAAGTTTTGCTAACTGAGCCAATGTCCTTGGGGACAAAGGTCTCAAATCTATCTCATAGAAAAGCCCCCGTCCTGCTGCAAATTTGCCCATTTCTGGAAGAGACATACTGGTTGGCCATTGCTGGAAGAGACATACTGGTTGGTCATTTCGAGCAGGTGCCGCTGGGAACTAAGGTGACACGCAATTTTAATGTCACCCAAAGGAGATGAAGGAGATTGAGATTCAATTGCAGACCAACTGCAGCCCATTTTGCTGATGGTTGTGCTAATAGGCAGATGGCTGAAGAAAAAGAAAAAGAAAAAGAAAAAAAATAAATAAAATAAAAAAAAAAAAAAAAAAACGAATTACATTTTGAAAAAAACTCAGCATTCAAAACACGGGATTATTGTGTGTTCTTACAAATTAGGATCAAGTGGGATTTCAACGGGCCCCATCCGCTGTGACCACCTTCATCTATGCAAAACAACTTAAGATGGGGTTACGCGATTGGTCCTCGAAGGAATGATTTATGTTACCAACTCATATAAATGGACGCTTAGCTAAGACTGCCTGGGTACTTCTGACCATGCTGCATGAAATGAAGGCTGATGGAGCAGAATTCAAACTCCAGACTTTTATATTCTGATAACTGAAGGAAGAATAGATTTCTAAAATCCCACAACATGTAATCTCCACCATCAGCCACCAGGGGTCTATGCAGATCAGCGCTGACTGAATACAGGCCCACTACCTCCCCATTCAGATATGCTAATCCACTGCCTTAATGGCCAGCGAATACAACCAGAGGGAGAGTACGGGCCTTCCCAGCACTTTGTCTCCCCTTTCTGCTGCAGTTCCCCTGTCTGACCCCTATGCGTGCTATATAGGCCAGACAGAGCATTAGCATTCACATCACATTACTCATCCGGGGGATGGGGTGGGGGTGGGGGGGGGTTGGCATTCAGAAGACACTGTCACAACTCGCATCAACAGCCAACCGCAACCACAACCACAGATGGGGGGAGGGGGTTTCGGAAACTTTCTGCAGCCAACGCCTTTCCTGCAGCAGGTAACCAATGACCAGAGAACACAGAAGCAACTTGGCACTTAGTATTGTTGACATAAATTTTTCTTCATTAAGTAGCCTTTGTCTTAATTTCCTCCACACCCAGCGATGAACTTCACATCTGCAGTACTCCTGCTGTACGAGGGTGTTTTGAAGGATGCTAGAAAACACATAAAATTGGATTTCTAAAATCAGGACTATTTCAGCAAAGCCATTTCTTTGTTACGTTGTGTGTCAAACATTGATATTAAAAAGTGATGGATCTAACCAACAGGGCGTGTCCCACGAATGGCACCAGAGGTACATTTAGACCAGTGTCTCAGTAAGATGTTGGGCCACCGCAAGCTGCCAGAACAGCTTCAATGCGCCTTGGGATATTTATTCTCCATGGTTTAATTTATATGGAACACTCTGGATTTTAAACCGTTTACTCAAAGTTCAACAGCAAACTCACTTGTGTCTCAAACTACCCAGAGCCAAACTATTATTTGCAAGCGATTAATAAAAAAAATCACAACAAACGCGTTACCGTCCGTGTTAGAAAGAACAGACGGCCACAGTTTCCTAATCGTAGAAATGTGATTAGGATTAGGACCTCCACTTAACCCTCTGTCGGTGGAGAACTTAAGGGTCCGTTGAAACTTTGGTAAAAAAGGAAATGAAGACGCAGCAAACCATCTCCCTAAAGGGAGATTTAGGGAAAGCCAAGCCCGACTTTGTAGTAGCAATGTTAAACTAAGGGCTGCCACACAACCTGCTGCTAAATATCTCACCGCGTTCCTGTGAAGATGTCAAAGTAGCGAGAGACACCCGCCCCATTAGAAACCTCACGTCAGATCTCGCACGCAGAGGTGGAGAGGGGCAGGATAAAAGCTACACTGATATCCAGCGTTTAAGATGCAGACAGACGATCGTTACTAATCTGATCGCTTGTCCCCCCCTCCCTTTCTATGAAACCATTTCCTGGTAAAAATGGTTCACCGTCCATAAAGAGATCCATAATTGATGTGCACTTGTCTCCTTGTGGAGAGATATCTACAGTAAAGATATCCAAGCTCAGTAAAGCTAAAATAGCCAAACTCAGTAGGTTCAGAATCAGTGAAACAGCCTGTCAGACTGGAAGGAAGTGTACCCCGTCAAAACCGAAAATGTCGCCAACATGACAGAACCTTCTTTAACGCTCTGCTCTCTTTGTTTTTTTTTGTCTTGGAAAATCAGAAGAATGAGGCCTTAGCTGTCAATAAACCCAGGGACTAACAGGATGTATAAACAGTTCCAGCACTAAATAAAAGCCAGCTGAACTTCCTAGCTGGGGGCGGCTTGTTACCGGAGGGAACGTCTGCTGATCAACAGATGGCCTGCCCATTCTAGCTTTACCTTGGTGGTCCACAGAGGGCTTGGAGGCCAGCAGGATCCTGGGGATGACCACGCCCATGTCCAGCTCCGTCAGGGTCAGCTCCTCCATGAAGTAGGGCAGCTGTGGGTGGACCAGGACATGACATGACATGATGGTGCAATAGCAAGGGGTTGACATTGACGATTCCCCATCTCATCGGGGACGACAAAGACACCCACCCTGATCTTGCTGAGCTTCATCTGGATTTTCTTGGAAACCACGTCAGTCCAGTACTTCTCCCCCAGAAAGTCCCACAGGATGCGGCTGGTCAACACGTTGACCCAGGCCACGGACTCGTCCTCTTGCCCTGGCTGACCCACCAACTAGTAAGAGACGTCAGAGATCCGAAAGTTGAGCGGTCTCTTTTGCAATCCAGCCGGCACCGCACCGGGACTCGAGGACGCAGGCCCGACCCACCTTCTTGGCCACCCGGGGGCTGCTCTGGGCGCTTTGGGTGGGGCTGGTGGGCTGGAGGGGCACGCAGTTGGCCATGTAGACGCCGTAGTCCAGCAGCATCTTCTGCCTCACGCCGCTCATCAGCTCCCGTGGGCGTACGGGCGCCAGCGCCTCGTCCAGGCTGCCCCGGCTGCTGCCCCGGCTGTGGGAAGGCAGGGCCGCTGGAGGGGGACAGAGAGGGGCACCAACAAACGGTTCACTCCTCAAAAAACATACCCGCTTACGTCGCAGACCAGACATGGACCACTGCAGACTTAATGCACTACCTCCACCTTCTGCAGTGCACACAAATAGCATCTCACTGCCACACCACCCTGAATGATGACTGCTGAAGCTATGCAGCGTAAGCCTTTTAATGGAGGGTTGCATTATTTAAGGCCTCTTTTTCCCCTGTGTAATTGTTAATGGCGTAGCGGCCTTGGCCTCCACGTTAGCTGGTCAGACTAGTTTCATCTGCAGAAGGTCAAGCTCCAGTAAGAGAACGGGGGGGGGGGGGGGGGGGGGGTGCCGGAGAGCAGGGGCCAAACCATTTTCCACAGACACACAAGGATAAACCCAAAATAGGAACACGGAGGGGGTAGGTAGGTTG
>JAOYSI010002155.1:1554-16335 GCA_025775065.1 Hiodon alosoides
GTATGAATATCAGAAGACCCTAAACAGACTGTCTCTCACATCCAGTATGAATATCAGAAGACCCTAAACAGACTGTCCCACATCCAGTATGAATATCAGAAGACCCTAAACAGACTGTCTCTCACATCCAGTATGAATATCAGGAGGGCCTAAATGGCTTACCACACCATACCTCCCCTTGGTGATAATACACACCCCTCCTCTCATTGGTATATTGCCCTGGTCATCACAGTAGTACATTCCACAAAGAATAATCTGGGCCTATGAAAGGAAACGCGTTACTCACAAATGACATGGGTGTGGATTTTTTTCCTAATAACAGTTCACGGGGGGGGGGGTTATGGAATATTCCATTCTCGTTATTACATAAATCCCTCAGCGTGCATTTTGTTGATATTGAAAATCAAAACGGCATGTTATTGTCAGGGACTCATTTTTCAAAAGAGATTCAGTTGGCTTTGACACTCTGCAAGCGAGTTTTAGGGGCTGAATTTAGCCATTGGCTATTTACATGTACAGCAAAACAAAAACGTACTGCAACACCCCAGGAACTATTTTCACGAATACTTGTATCACATGCCTATAACATACATTTATACACAAATGAAAATCATGTCCCCAAATTTTAAGGTTTGGTTGCTTTTATCCCTGCAATTTCTACATTCATCCACTGATAGACGGATTGGACAGATGTTTACTGAAGCAGCCCGCGAGATTCTTGCTCAAGGACAGTCCTTTAATAGATAGAATACTGACCTTCATTTGAATTTATTTTTGTTTAGGGTTAATGGTGAATTTATACACAAATTTTAGTGAAGACAATTTTTTTTTGACAACATATGACTTCACACACTGATCTTTGCTTAAGCGCGACCGAAAGTTAAACAAACAAAAGTCTTTCATGCCTTTAGAAATTTCAATGCGTTCCCCCCACAGAAACCCACTTTTATTTTGAAGAAATATGTTCGACGTGGTTTCCTGCTATGGTCTCTTCACAGAGCCCCCCTGTGACACGCTGACCCGTTGCTTCCTGTCAATGGCATACACCTGTCACTCACAAACACCTACACAGTAATTCCATTATGGGGGATCAATGGCTAATGCTTTGGCCTCCTCTCTCTAGCAGCCCGCCCTTTTTGTTGCCAGGGCGTGATAATCGATCACACATGGTTCCGCTTCCGCGGGCTCCCAGCGTCGCTCCCACCCCCGCCTGAGTCGCCGGGACCAGCCCGTTCACTGGCCCCACCCCGGGGGCAGCCCGGCCCCTGCCTTTGTCCCGCTCGGCCAACGCTGTTATTTTCGTCGGTTCCATGCCCCTCAGAGTAACAGAAGGGGAGGTCCCCGGCTCGTCCCAGTCGGATTTTTCAGTTTGGAGTGTTCGCTGACAAAAGGCTGGAGAATAAATAGGAATTTCTGGCATAAATAGAATTCCAAACATCCCTTCCCACTTCATCCAGACAATAAGTAGGTTTGTCTTCGCTGAGATTTCCCATTACCGCAGTTCACCTATGCTCAGGTTTAACTAGAGCAAAATGTGGAATGCTATTTGCGTACAGTTATGCACACTGATCGATCTCACTTTCCAATTTGCTTTCAAAGCAGCCTGTGTTGGCCGGTGCTTTTAAATGATTTGTAATGTTGTTCAGACTCGCGTATCAGTGAAGGCAAAAACCAAAATCAAAGAAAAATCAGGAAACTACTTTGTGGCAATTGCAGAAAAATCTACCACCATGCATGTAATAAAAGGGTCCAAAAAACCTTCTCAAGTCTGGAAAGTATAATAAACACGTCTCCTAGTTTGCAACATAATATATACCCCGAGTTCTTTACTTTTATCCAGGATTACATTGCACCCATAAATCTATATACATGCGAAAGTCCTATTAAGGGGCTTCTCTTTAAAAGGAAAAGCTGTTTGATGTGTGACCCACATGTTGGAGGTTTTTTTCCATGACACTGGTAGGCACGCTAATTTCTAAAACTGCTGTGGTGCCTGAAATGAAATATAACCGTAATGACAACCCCAGGCTTTAACTGTGTGTATTTTACAGTAAACATACAGTACCGTTGAAGGGAGGGGGTGGGCGTTTTTAAGGCCATGTGAACGATGTCGTACATCAGTGTACACCTCAGGGCGGTATTAGCTGTTTAGGTATGGAAATTAGGGTACTGTTAACAAATCATGATTTCTCACTGCCAGAGAAATCACAGCGCGTAGCCTTGTAAGTCATAGTCGCTACCAGTGTCATTCATGATATCAATACGCAAAGGAATTTCACAGTTGTGGTTTGAATGATTGACAGTGTACAGCTATTGAAAATGGGGAAGGTTCCGGTGCTTTCTGTGTCTGCGCCGCACGTCTTCGGCGTTCTTTCACATCAAAGGATGGGGCCTGACAATAGAAACCCGGGCCTCGGCAGGCAGCTCCGTCTCCAGCCACTCGCGGAAATATCTCTCTCCGTTGCTTAGCTGTGTCAAGGACGCAAGGGTAAGATGTGGCCGCCCGTTTCCCATCAATCAGTCGTTGAGTTTTTCTTTCTCTTAAGAGGTGGACTGCGGTTGTCTCGGTGAAGGGGAACGCATACGGACAGAGAATATCTGTGTATGTCCACAGGGGAAAATATCTGTACGTTCACGTGGTAAAATATCTGTGTAAGTTCACGTGGTAAAATATCTGTGTAAGTTCACGTGGAAAAATTTCTGTGTACGTTCACAGGGGAAAATATCTGTATGTTCACAAGGTAAAATATCTATGTTCACATAATAAAATTCTTGCGTATATTTATTTAGCTGGGTGATAACCATGATAACCATTTATTATTTGCCAAAAAAGTGTTGAACTTCTGCTGTGTACCCCAAAAACATGATTTTACAGAAAGGAAATTACATTGGGCTATAATATATTTGCTCAGATCGACTGAATAAGAAGTTTATCGTAATACAAACTACTCAGAATAGTTGAGCAATATTTGTGATTTTATAGAGAACGATGAGGCATATAAAAATCGCAGACATCAAAATTTCACGAAAATGTAAATTGGCGCCATGCCGAAGACAAAAGTTTATTTTTCAGATTTCAGATGTGTTTCACTTCCCCAGGTCGTGGACTTGTAATCCTTTTTTTTTACTGATACGTTTTTTCCCCCCAAAAGTCACATGATAGGAAGTGTGCGAGGAATGACACATTGGTGAAAAAATCCGTCATGAATAATGTAAAGGCGTAGTGTTTTGGGTCCCGGTCAAATTAGTTCCAGATCATGGTGATGAGCGGTCGCACAATGCAAAACACATTGTCAGATTTGCCACACAGGGGAAAAAAAACAGCGACTAGCCTTTCACGTCTTTCCCCGCCCCCCTCACCGATTTCATGCCACGTTAACGGACCATGGGCCTGACGGAGATTTCCAAAGCCATTCCCTTCCTGCTTCGTTGTGCCAATCAGGGTCTGTCTTTGGCCCGGGACACGCGGCGCATCGCGGGTGAATTTATCAGGCTACAGGAAAAAGTTCTCGTTTGGCAGCGCAAAGCGGTGGAAACCAAGGACATCGTGACCGCAGGTGACTTCAGGCCACAGCCCCGGCCCACTACAGGGAAGTATGAGCGCGCTGACCAGATGGTAGCATTGCGGTAGCTCGACAACGGTTTCTTTTTTCTCTTCCCCCCAGTTGTTCTGAAACCTTGTTAAAGTGACAATGGATCACAGCAACAGGGTGGAGGCGGGCCCCATCCCCCATCCAGACTGCCACAGCATGCTGGAATAGAATCCTCTCACGGTATTCTGGGTCTTGAAGTCTCGGATATCGGTTCGATTCCGTTGACCATAATTCTGTCACGCCAGCTTATCGGTGGCCATGGCTACCGTCTCCTGGTCTCCGATTCAACACCGCTGTGTCGCTACAGGCAGGGATATCTGTCACAAAAGACACACGCCACTGTGTGTTTGAGTATGGCTCGGGGCCAACATTCTTACTGAGCTCCTTATTTGCCTACGAGTACCCGACACGTGTGTCCGTGCCCTTTGAAGAGATGCCTGTCCTTCCTGTGTGTCGGTGAACCTCGTAAAAGTCTGACATCAGTCATGCAGTGCCTCCTGTTAAACCCGCCCACATGTTCCGAGAAACATTCCGAAGGCCTCGTCTCTCCCATCTGGTGTCAGTCCTCTCACCCCTAGACCATCCTCTTGGGTCAACAAAACCCCCCAAATTGAATAAACAGCCCCTCCCCCCGGCAGGTTGGACCCGCGAGGACACCTCCAGTCATTGAGTGGGAGAGACCTAGAGAAACGCTGAAAACAAACTGGAACGCATTGTTCGCACAGTTCCTGAGAAAGCACATAGCATGGAAAAACTACTCCTGCTGTTAACACAATACCACAGTTCCGAGGAACAGGCGGTATTCTATGGCGCGCAGTTACAGATGTGTCAATGCTAATATAAGTCAGTGGTCCATCCGAGACCATGCAGACTAGCTTATATCATGGCATCATTCTTTGAAGCTTCTGGGAATTATTATTATTATTATTATTGTTTTATCTTTAAATTTTTTTAATATGCTTTTTCCTAGAAAATTTTGGTTAGCCGAAAACCCTTTCCGTGTGCGCACAGTGGATGTCCGTGTCTGATGTATAGCAGCAGCGCATTTTTAGACTTTATTTAAAGGGGTGTCGACGCAAAGTCCTATGTGCTTGGTATCTTGCAGTGTGGCCTTTTTTTGCTTTTCGCAAAGCAAGCAAATTGACTTTTTTGTGGAGTTAATGACAAACTTTGATCGGATTCACTGCTGAGCAAGCATAGCCTCGGGTTAGGAGTCTTGGTCTGGCAAAAACTAAATGTACAAACGGACAGAAATTGCATTTTACTCGACATTCCCAAAACATGTGAAGAAATGTACCGGGCATCTTATTCTTGCACAGATAGTAGCAGTAATAAATCTGAAGCGATTTCATTTGGTATCTAAAACAAATTGTTTCGCAGGCTCTATAAATTACCCTGAAACGAATCCCTAGATGTTCTTGGCAGTCAGATTTAAAGTGTCCCGGTCCACACTAGTGATTCAAGCTCCCCGTTCCCAAACTGAACGGCTAACCCACGGCCAGTTTGGCCTAGTAAAACCAGACCCTGGCTCTGTAGAACAAGCTTAATCTGGGCTGATCTATGATTGAGGAGTTCCCATGGCGCCTCCATAGTTCCACGGGGCACGCTGATATGCGAAACGATCAGGAAGCAGAGAACATCCCATCTAAAGCCCTGGAATGGACAATGTAACCATTGTTATCCTAGATGACTTTGATACTAGGCTATATATGACTTGAGAGGACCACAAATAATTTATAGATGGACGCTCCATATGTATAAAATGTTGCTCCATAATGTCCTTTTTCCGTTCATTCATAAGATTTAGAATACCACTAAATCTCTGTCTAAGGTTGAGACAGTCTACACCAGTCTGTAGGCTTTGGCAAGGGCCTCAAGCAAAGGCTCATTTAACCAGCTATTTAAATTTCAAGTAGGATTATTAAGTGATAAGGACTAAAATGCCTAAATACCTAAACCGCTTTACTTGTGCATTGCCTACTTGTAGTATTGCCTACTTGTAGTATTGCCATGAATCGTGGACACGTATCGTGGTTGGACAAGGCAACAATAAATTTTCACCTTTTCAAAGTGCCATTCTATTTAAATGTCCACTTTCTGCTCGCGGTTCTCTGGGTCGGGAAACAAGTCTTTAGCCTTGACCGTTTCATGGTGCGTGTCAGGGACTCCCAGCCCTAAATGAAAGGCAGGCTGATAAATCGACTGAGGAAGATGCATTGCTAAATAATGGAAATGTCCTACCCTTGAACCCCGTATGATTGTCATGCTGTTGCTGATGTATTCAATGACGTAGCTACGAGGCCTTTGGCTTGGAAAGACAGGTATGCGGCAGCTTAGTTCCACATAACTGTTCAAAGTTGTTAGAACGGTACTGAGAATCGTTCAGTGTTGAACTTTAGGATCCTTCAGTACTGTGTTACAAGGAATGTGACGAACTGACCAATGAGAAACGCTCTCGGTATTCTGTGATTTCTGATCCTGGAGGAGACGTCTCTAAGAGGCGGCAGACTTCTGCTGCGCCAATCAATCAAAGGGCTCAGTGCTCGGTACAGAAAGACAAACAATGCCATGGAGAATTCCTCTGGAAACATTCCCTTACTGCTGGGGCCAGAACTACTGAGGAGTTTGTGCAGGGAACACCCCCGTCTAGCACAGACTAGAGAACCTAGAGTCTCAGAAGATGACTTTTGCATCCACTGAATTTATCAGGGTCACGTGACCCGTCCCACAATTCTATATTGGCTTGTTTGTCATATCACGGGGTGTGAGCACCTGCTTGTAAATGAAGTAGTGCGAGATCATATATAACTTCTTTAGGAAGTGTATTACTCTGCTACAAGCTCTGAAGCACACATCTGGAACCGGCCAGCCTGGGTATCCTCAAAGGAGAATTCAAATCTGATTGGCTCGCAGCCACGCCCCCCGAATCATAGAGGGCCCTAATCTGTTTTTAATTTGCCTTACACGAGGCACCACTCGGCGCAAACTGCCACGGCGTGGAGATAACGGAGGCGGACTGGTGTGGGGGCCTGTAAGCGGACCCGGGGCACAGTGGAGAGCCAGCGGAGCAAGGTGCGAAGGGGCGTGTCTCGAACCGATAGTGCCAGGCCCCGAGGTGCGATGGTTATGGCTCTGAGCCTGCAACAGAGAGGCTACCGCTTCGGACTTCATCGGTACCCTTGGGAGAGGGAATCAACCAGATTTACCGCTGTGTAAAACCAGCTATATGGGTCAGTTAACGCAAAGCTGCTTTCGGCGCAAGTGTTTCTGAGCCATTCAGATCTAGGCAAACTGAATGCAAGGCTCTGCAATTGTTCCAGGGGTTAAGCCTTAAGACTCTGAGGAAAGGCAAAGTGCATAATTTGTTTATTGCTTTCTGGTTTAACGAACATTTAAATGACGTTCATTACGTTTGTGGTTCATTTCCTCTCTTCTCAGAGGCAGAATGACATCATGCGAACAGAGGGTGCAGACTGTACAGAAGGAAGTCATATATATATATATATATATATATACATATATATATATATACAAGTATGAACGGTACTGCTGTACAAATGTAATGAAAACTAACAGCCGGGGCATTTCTTAGGAAAAGGTAGATTTGTATCATAATGAGAAGACTACTGATCCCCGATCATTCCATCCATTTTATCGCAGTTTAACACAATTACGGGAAAATGCTTCTGCCGCCGTCTGTTCCCTTCTGCCCATACATTCTAATAAAATCTCACCAGTCGTGGACTGCTAATCAGGGCCGTTGATCAAATTTATTTCTAGTGTACGCCGGGGAATTCGCCATCCGTTATCTACAACCGGTGAACAGCTGACAGGTTGCGGAGTTAGATTGTTCCGGGAACTCAAAACTGGAGGTCCGCTGTATTTGTAAAGGGCTCACGGAGCTTAAGTGGCTTTCCCGAACTTTCAGAGGTCAAGAGGAGGTGTGACCCCTAGAGGCAGTGAGAACACGGCCCCATCCGCAGAGGTAGCTCCTTATGAGAACCAATGGGATTCTGTCCATTTGTTGTTGAACGCCCACAAGCCCCGCCCTTTGGCAGCTGCAAGGCCCCGCCCACAGCAGGACCTCGTTGTGCGCCCGAGTGGAGTTGACTGCACACAATTATCACTGAAAGGTCTGCGTTCGCCAAGCAAATTTCGTCTGATTATTAGTTTAGTGTTTAAAGCGGTTTATTCTGGGTATTGGTTTTGACGTTTAGTTTTATGATTACTCGTTTGTTTGAAATGTCAAATGATCTCGGTAAATCCGCCCTTTCGCCTCTCTGTGTCTGGCCGCTCCTGAACCAGGCACACCCCGGCACGCTCTGCGGATGGCTCGCCTGGTCAACACTTATTTATTTTGCGTGATCAATAGATGGTACCGGCGCAGGTTGGGTTTTAATGTGACAAAAACGAATAGAGAATGTTTCGACCTGAATGGTCTTTGTCATTAGAGAACCATTAGTACCCATAATTATGTAAAAAATTTGCATAGAGATGATGCCTCATAGATTTCTTTATTGAGAGCGTGTGGAATCGACTTTAACTTCAACACAATCAATAAAAATAAACTTGCAATTACAAGTTTATTGCAATTACCTTAAATACAGATATATAAGCCAAATATATAATTTAATTATATAACAATCATAATCATGGTGTCAGTGTAGATACAGCAGAAATGTAAAACGTTGTTTTTCTAAAATATTAACACATCGCCATGTTTTTATGAACATTTAGGCAAACGCATATGTTCACCGGGCATTCTAGTTGAACGCGTTCGGTTCATCGTTCAGTCTTTATTGTTATATTTTCAGTATGGTCGTTTGTATGGATGCAGTACGGAGGTCTCTGTGGAGAGGGACTCGTGAGACTCAGATGTTTTTTGAACTTCATCATGTTTGGATATGAATTATTAATATATTTTAATCAGCTTTTTACCTTTCATTACAGTTTGGAACAAAAAGAATACATTAAGCAAACCGAATGCCTCTTATCTGCATATTTTAAAGACTGTCTGTCTGAGTGATGTCTGGAGAAGACGACATTGGGAAATAAACGATTTCCGATGATATTGGTGTCGGTGGTTTCCTCCAGTTACGTAAACAGATTTTATTTTTAAAGAACGGTTTTAGTTTCAGCCCATCTGCCTGCTTATCTGTTCACCCTCCCCAGCAAGCTTGTATCCTCTGTGTTTAGCAAATTTAGATAGGGAGTTAATTAGAGGAAAGCAGTCCTCAGATAGCCTCTCCCTTGACAGATAGCTGTAAGAAAGTGGAGAAATTAATGACCCAGTGCCACTGAACTGAACTCACAGCAGAGCTCGTCTGCCTGGGAGTATAAATCTCCACTCAAAGGAGCTAACAGGTCTTTGCAATGCAAAACAAAACAGTGCATAATAGGAGTTTAATTTTGTTGTGCTGTGCATTGTACGGGACTTTTAAAAAACGCTATGAAGGCAGAAAGGGAATTTCTCCTTCCCAGACCAGCCAGCTTGCATGTGAGGTCGGCTAACTGGACCAGCCAGCGCCCTTCCAGCCTGTAGGACACAGTAGCGCTTTCAGACGTCGAATTCAGAACGATGGCATAGCCTCAGCAAAGTTACTGTCGTAACTGCTGTTCTGCCCTGCCCACATGCTGCCGTTAATAATTAACCATGATATATTATTCAAATGACTTCGAATTACCCCTCTTCTGCACTGTGTACTCCTGACGTGTGAATACGTTCCTAATAAATGAGTGAAATGAAAATAAAATAAAAGCTAAAAACGGCTCACTCCGGGACGCTGGCAGCAAAGCAGCAGAATTGGAACGTGACCGCGATGTCCTTGTACGCCGACGCCTCGTCAGGGGAAATGCCTCTGCCCTGGTGTAACAGCGAGTGCTTATCCGCCCTGCCCTGCCCTGCCCTGCCCGTCCCGGAGAGGAAACGGCGATGTCAGTGAGCCCAGCATTATCTCGGGGCTTTGACACCAGGGCTGTCCCTCGGACAGAGTCACGCGCTCTGCGTTAGGACGGAGGCACCAAGCCAAGCCCGGAATGTCACGGTGAACGCCGGGAGCGAGGGCCTCAGTAAAACATGCTTAAAGGTGCCCGTTGGTCAGATTTGATCCGGTTGGGTGGGTCAGTGCCATCTGGGTCCGGCGTGGTCCAGCAGGGAGGGGGCCAGGCCAAGTGCACAGCCGGTCTCAGGGATGAAGCAAAAACCTGCTTCCTAACCAGAACAACAACCCCCGAGCAGTCCCTGCCTCTGATCTGGCAACAGTGACATGCGAGGGAGGGGGGGATTATGGCCCGTTTGGGTGCCCCGAATAGGGCGCCTCCCTATCAACTGGCCTGCCAGTGGGCAAACCTTTTCCTTCTGCATTTGGGGCTGCCGGGGAACGCTGTGGCCCCTGGCAAGGCACCAGAGAGGCCCCTGGAGGGCGAGCAGGACAAGCTCCAGACTGAGCAAGGCGTGCACATCCACTGCATCAGAAGGCAGAAATTGTGGCAGAGAGTTTTCCAGCCGGTCGTTTGCCAAACCGGATTGGTTTAGAGGCAATGCACGGCGTATCGTCCTTTTCTGGCCGGCAGGAACGCGATGAAAGCAAAACAAGCAGAGTTCACAAAGCGCTTTAAAGAGGTAGCCCCAACTATGCTTTCATGGGAGGGTTTTAATGGGGGGGACGGAGAGCTTGTTTGACAGGCTGGTCGCAATAACTAAATGTGCATTTCTTCAAATCAAATCAAATCAGATTCTTTTATTGTTACTCATTCATCATGCAACCGCCAGTTGCACTGCAGTTCTGTGCAGATCTGGCCAAAAATGTTGTGAACCGCAGTTCAGACAGAGAAACCCCTCGATCTGCTTGGCAACAGCCCCTCCCCGGTTTGCTATCAGCTGAACATCACAGCTCCCAGTTGCCTGAAGCTATGTTTTTTATTATTTAGTGGTTAATGTCAAATTTGAAATACAGTCTGCAGTTGTGCTTAGCATTGCCTCTCGGTGGACCTGGACATGTTCGTACCTGGATTTTTCACTCGTGTTGAGTTTTAATTGCCAAAAAACCGGGGGGGGGGTGCTGGTTAGAGCCTTGAGCTCGCCGTGATATCACACCTGCCAGGCTTTGTGTATTACCGTCTCTAATTAAATAACGCATCACACAGTGCGCCTCTCCCAGTGCACTGCGGAGTCTAATCACACCCCCGTTTTTTTTTTCTCCTTCTGGCCGTCAAACAGACAGACAGTGTAGGGAAACGTTTGGCTAAAACTCCTGCCCGCTTCTATGGAAAATAACGGGGAGTGGTATTGTACTGAGCTGCGATGGATATGTGTGTAATTCCACCATGAGTAAAGAGCCTGGCGCCGGTGACCCTTTGAAGATATTAAAGAGCTTAAATCCAGAGTGGCCTACATTGCTAGATATTTACAGGAGGTTAGGATTAGGGTTAGCGACCTTGCTCAAGGTCAATACAGCCAGTCACATGTCCAGAACAGGTCGCATTCTGGAGATGCAACTGTAGCAAGTGTGAAAAATATTACAATTTAGGTTTAATTTGCATGTTACCAGGGACTGGACCAATTGAGAAGCAGCTTGATAACTTTACATTTCTTTTCTGAAAAACTTGTTTTTCATTTAACTGAAGGAAAGGCTGTGAATTTTCTGTCAGTACCACGGCTCATAGCAAAGTGTCCATTAATACTATACACTTCAATGGCCCCGGTTTATCAAGTCTAAAAGTAATGACTGATTCCCTGGGCACACAGACCCGAGGAACGTTAATAGACATTGTCAGGGTGTTCCCGTGTTCATTAGCGTGTGCACCATAACCTGCAGGACGTTTACACGCTCCTCTACTCTTCCTCACACAGCCGCGCGATCAAAACCAACCAGGACCTGCTCCCGGAAACTCCCTGGACCAACATCTTCTACGATGACTTCTGGGGGACTCTCCTCACCCACAGCGGCAGCCACAAGTCCTACCGGCCCCTCTGCACCCTCTCCTTCCGCCTCAACTATGCCCTGGGCGGGCTGGACCCCTGGGGCTATCACCTGGTCAACGTGGGGCTCCACTGCGCCGTCACGGGGCTCTTCGCCCGGCTGTCCCGCCTCCTGCTGGGCGGGGGCCGCTGGACGCTGGCGGCGGGGCTGCTGTTCGCCTCGCACCCGGTCCACACGGAGGCAGTGGCCGGGGTGGTGGGCCGGGCCGACGTGGGGGCGGCGCTCCTCTTCCTGGTCTCGCTGCTGTGCTACGCCCACCACTGCGCCCTGCGGCTCAGCTCCGCCCGCTCCTGGGCCTGGCTGCTCGGGAGCCTGGCGACAGCCGGCGGCAGCATGCTGTGGAAGGAGCAGGGGGTGACGGTGCTGGCCGTGTCGGCCGTCTACGACGTCTTCGTCTTTCACCGCCTCAAATTCCGCCAGATCGTCCTCCTCCCATACAAGGTAAACATTTGGTCTTCTCCCCGAGCGACGGGTTTTTTTTCCCCAGCATGTATCTCGTTTCTCCTTACTCCCCTAAGCAACCCGTCTGCAAACCACAAGTGGAAAATTCATATATCCGCATGGATTTATTTGTATGGAAGTGCGCGCCTTGTTTGCTTTTCATTAAGATTGTAATTTGAAAAACATTTACAATGTATGCACAGCTGTACAATCTCGCATGAGCTGCGTTTCATTCGACATTGAATCAGAAAATAGACAAACGTGCCCGTAGACGCTCGTTGTTTGTAAGTGCTTACATGTGGATTAAATGGCCCCGATCCGTATCTGCATGTAGAACGGCGCGTGAGTGCGTGCGTGCGTGCGCGTGAAAATGCTAGGCCTGACTGATAGCGTCGCTGTCAATACAAACCGACGGCCGCTTTAACAGCCCCTCTCAATTTTACTCCCTGAGGGTTCAGTGTCTATCTTAGCTTTCGGTTTTGACATAAAGAGCGTCTCTGTGTGCGGCACACGCTGGTACACAAATAATTAGGTTGTACATGTCTATGAATAGCCAGCCTGACAGTAGAGGAGCGTCATGGTCCTTGAGTGGATAATCCCCTCCACTGTAGAGACTTTAGCAGTGAAGCTAATCTCCATGGTCTTTTCCAAATGGATGCGAGCCGACGAGAATACGTTCTGCACATGCTGGATACAACAGGCTGTACTGAGGTTGGCTTTTCGGCGTTCGCGGTTCCGGTTTTGTGGCAAGCGCTTTTCAATGCAACGAGGGAACCCCTGGCTACCGGAAGTGACACCATGTGACTGTCCCGGGTTTTGTCCAATGGGACGCTCCAGTGAGAGGCGATGGTATGAATGGGCATGATATGGAACCGTGCAGACGTATCTCCCCTGCTGTTCGAAATGATGAATGAAAGGCAAGAGGTCGGAAGGTTTATAACGCCGGCGTGAACCGGTTCCTTCCAGCTCCGCCTTTATAATACCCTTTTCCCCACTGCCCTCGTTTATCCCCCGTTTCGATGCATCTCGTCAGATCCTCATTACCACGCCCCCCTCGTCAGGCACCGCGATTCCCCAACGCAGCATGGCTCTAACCAAATACACGTTGGAATCAAAATCGGTGCGTTTGCTTGAAGACGCGACGGTGAACTTTGCTAGGCCTCCCGACGCAACCCATTAGGAATTCAGCTGGTAGCGTTTAATGTTAGGCAAACGTCTCTGCCGTGTCTCTGTGCCGCGTCACAGGTTCAAAGCATCCGAGGCCTGGGGAGAATCATTCTAGACCAGGCCTGTAAATGCGTGCAGTTGAAGTCGTAATAAGCGATGTAGAAAGTGTGACGTAAGGGTAGAGTTCATGTTAATAAATATGCTCTATCTGATTCTGATTTCGCTGGTTTAGTTTCCCTCCTGATCTGCTTGGCTCAGTTCAGTACGCCAGGTTTTTCCCCCCCGTAGGTGATGTGGCAGAGGGATGTTGCACAACAGTATTACCTAGTGAGCGTTAAGCTTTTTAAATTTGTATGTCAAAATACAAGGAGAAAAGGTTTTCGACAGGTAAGGGCAAAGGTCGGCCTGGTGAAGAAAGTATGCTATACCTTTCATCTTTTCTATTTTTTTTATGGTGTCAGAGGATGTGGTTCCTGGCCTTGAATTTGAGAATAATAATGGTCAACGTGGGCCTTCACTGTTAGTTATAAAAATAAAATTAGTGCTAAAGCTAAGCTTTTCGATTTAATATATCCTCTCCCAGTACATTCGTATTCAAGTTATTTTTACATCCTTTTGATTTGCAAAAAGAATAATCTTTTAATACAAAGTTATATGTGCATTTTGTCATTGTACTAAAGTTTACTTTATTTTTGTAACGCAATGGCTGTTGAATGACGACGGGAAGATCTAACATGGCTTCCCAGCGGTCTGCATTATCAAACTCATTTGGCAATTGGAGCAAGTTACACCCTCCTTAAGAGATGTCAGCGATGTCATCGTTAAATATCTGTTGGGATGACTGCGTGGTTTGTCGGGCTCCATCACACACAGCGACCCCATTGGTCGGTATTTCATGACACGACGATGTGTTCGTACAGGTCTGTAACCTTGGTTTGGGTGCGGCGCAAGCCGTGGGAAGCCCGTTCATCTTTGACCGTCGAACGCCTACTTGCCGTTTTAGCGTACTCATTCGGCCATAAAGAGATCGTTAGTTGCATTAGCTGGTATTAGCATGCTTTAGTTCCACCGCAGAACGAGAACTGGGATTAATCACAAGCGCGTGCGGCTCTCTCCCTACACGCATGCCTCAGGCGATAATATCATTTACTTTGACTCAATTGGAAGTGGGCACAACGAGGATTTAAGGCATCCCTTATCCAACCGAGCCACCCGGCCCTGATAGCTCCTCATGCTGTGAGTATACGGACCGTAATCGTTTCCTACATCAACTGCCTGATGGAGCCCGCTGTGTACAGACAAACTCTTACGCATGCATTTGCATTATTTCACTCTGCCGTTTTCATTCTCTCAGCTCTACGCCGGCGGAATTCTGTCCACCAGCACCGGCCCATGTGTGGTTCTGGCTTTCCGTTTCTTGTGCAATCAGACTAAAAAAAACACTCTACCCTCAAATCCCAGGGAGGTGAGGATTTGGGTTGGGAGTCAACTGGGGGGGGGGGGGGGGGGGTGGGGGGGGGAGGGGGCACTGCATCCCCCCCCACCACCACCCGGCCACGGGGGGAGCCCAAAACAACCCCCCCATAAAAAAAAAAAAC
>JAOYSI010002156.1:0-16335 GCA_025775065.1 Hiodon alosoides
ATTTGTTTGTTTACAAATCTAAAACTTTTTACAGAGTCAAATTTTTTTTTCACAAACATTGAGTGTATATATATATATATATATATATATATATATATATATATATATATATACACACACATAAATGATCAGGCTATATAAAAAATACTTTAAAAAAAATATACTTAAATTCCCTGAGCTACTGAAAATGGTTTGCTTGCCTGTTGCAATTCTGCTATTGCTGTGATTAATTACGTGTTGTGCTCTTATGACACAAAACCGTGTTATGGCTGAAAAGTCACACTGTTGTGCCTGATAGTCAACCTCATTTCCAACCATATCAACAGACTCTACAGTGTAATCTACTTCACACGACATTCCCCAGTGCCTCTACATAAAAGAAAGCCCTTAGTCTAACACCATCTGTTAGATACATTACCATAGGGTGTGACTGGTTGCCCGTCACTGTTGTGATGGAGAGTGTGAAATAACATTTGGCATTTGACTCGTTAATCAGTTTAATACTTTGGATAATAAGTCATATGTGAAGGTTTTGGAAATTATGATTTGTTTCAACATGTTAGCAGATGAAAGAACATGACATTGGATGTATTACCCATGGTGGATCTTCTAATATTTCAAGAAATTGACAGCTTTCCTTAAAAGGTCAAATTTTATATGTGCTTAAATACAGAAAACTCTATTTCTTCTTTTCAGTCGTTGTTATTTATTAGTAATGATCTTATTCTGCAGGACAAAATATTTATATTTATATAATACAAAAAATGTATATAATATAAATAATCCAACTCCCTTCAGAATAGAATTGTGTGTGTATGTGAGTTGTATTCAATTTTGCTGAGTAAAACAATCGAACAAATGTTGATGCCGCCGTTTTCCGTTGTAAGCAAGCCCAGGAATGTGCAATGACACAAAAAGCATTATCTTGATTAGAATGTCTTTTTTGCAGTCATTTCTATGACTGTTTATTTGACAAGTTGAGACACAATGCTTAACATTAATCTAGCATTTTTGTCTGGAAAAGATTTTTGGAGGCTGTTCTGTCAGGCAGTGGATAAAGAAAGTTATGTTATTGAATTTTGAATATAAGATAAGGTGAATATTGCATGAATCACGACTGTCATTAAGTTTGAATCAAAATAATTGAAAAAACACTTGAGTCATTATCTTTTATTATAACATTTAATCCACAATTTAAACAGTGGTGCTGTACAATAATTGTGTGTGGAGATGACATGACGGATAGCAATATAAAATAATAAATGGTCTTAAATGGCATGGATGATGAGGACAGACGAAGAGAGAGTCCGTAAGGGAAATGCAGATGAGGACCTCCAGTCAGCTCCCCCTGGATCACAAACGTACATCAGGTAATTAACATTTACCGGTGGGAGAACCGTAAACCGAGACCAAATGGTATTAATGGTACATAACTTACCTGGTTAACCCGCCATTATGTGCTTTACAAAAGCTATGGGGAGAAAGGGCAGAAGGAGGAGGGATTAAAGAGAAAGAGTGACAGGTGTTGATTGCTTGCTGCTATTTTTAAAGCCGGAGGAGGCAAACAGAAGGCAGGAGGCTACATGTGTGCCTGTTTTGACCCCTTTGGTATCAACAGTGCTAACCTTCATAGTTAATGCAGCCGTTGGCATCCTCTTGTCCAGCCATAAGCTGCTCGACCTCATCCTCTTTCATCTTTTCACCTGTTCCAGACACATGAAAACCAAGTATGAATCTCCAAATGCGAGGTGAAATGCACTCTGCGATATGTCCAAGTTGATGCTGGCTGACTATGATTCGGACTACTTCAGTTGACTAGGCAGTCATTTAAAAGAATGTTTGCTGTGTTTCTGCATATGTGCAATGAAAAACCTAGCACTGGATGCAAATCCATCACGATACTTTACTCCAGTTTGTCTTTATCATGTTGACCTTTGTACCCATTTTTACCTATTGTAAACAAACATTTTGCAGCTAAAAAACTTTTGATCCAACTCTCCACATAAAGAGTTTTGAGTGAAAAGGTATATTACGGACTAATTTGTCGGCAGTTTAAACTGAACATGTTGCACATCTGGGTCCTTTGGCCCCCGGAATGGTTTAACAGAGTGACTGTATTGTGCTCACCCAGTGTGGCCAGGACGTGGCGAAGCTCAGCGCCCATGACAGTGCCGTTGCCCTCTTTGTCGAACACCCTCAGGCCCTCAACAAAGTCCTCGAAGGTGCCTCTGTCTTTGGCTTTGCAAATGTGCTGGTGAATGGGCAGGAAGGTGTCAAAGTCCAGCATCTTGGACTGCATGTCTGTAAGATGAAGCAGCGTAAGAAGCAAGGAATTAACACATCGACAGCCCGGGGTCAATGACACTATGCTCTATGCTCACATCGGTCTCACACCTCTGAGTAAGCAGAGTCGTACCAATAAACACATTCTCTGACTGCTTATCTCCGGTCACGAACTTGCGTTCAAGCAGATATACAGTTTTTAACAAAATTAGTATGTTTATAAAAGGTTCTCCCCTTCTCTCTAATTCATTATCACCTGTTCATCTGATATGCAAAAGCTCTCTGGAGGGCAGGATAAATACAGCACAGTTTAATTAGCACTGTTATTTTTTATTGTAACAGAGGGACCTCTCTATTTCCATACCACTAACCACTCGATTTAACTTATCAAGATCTTAATTGAACTGGTTTCATCAGCGTTGTTCCATTGACAGCGTTCATGTGTGAAGACATATTTCAGATCTAAAAGGATTTGTTAAAAGAAAGCAATCAGAAGCACTGCGAAAAGGAGGACTCACCCTCTGCCTTGGGTTTGCCCAGGACATGCATGACCTCGGCGTTGGTTGGGTTCTGACCCAGTGCCCGAATCAGGTCACCACACTGAGCAAAGGTGATCTTCATCTCATTGGTGGGGGTTCGGTCAAACAGCTGGAAAGCGTCCTTGAAGTCTAAAAAAGGACAACTTCATCATGTGTATATGTCCGACTGAGAAGCAATCTACACCTGCCTCAGAGACACACTGCCACGACATGCTTCGCGAGGAGTTCTGAGAAATGTCACTATCAGGGGCGGGACACCTTATTGAGCAGAGAATAAAAACATCAAAGGACAAACGTCTGCAGCGGAAGTCTCACAGGTAGATGACAAACGCCAACGCTTCCTTGGTATTTCACAAGACTGCGTTAGTTCAATAAATCGATGAGCGAAAGAAAAACCCTGACAGGAAAATGGTACGAGATCCTCTGTAACACCGGCTGATAGCTCAGAAAACCAAAGATGTTCTGAGGAATACTGCTTAGTTTTTTTTTTTTTTTATATATCTCCAATATGGGTCATTAAGCTTTTGGGCTTCATAATTTAAATTCCTCTGACGATAAGGTTTTTATGATAATGTTTATGTATTAACATTGGAAAAATGATTAAAGTTAAATTAATAACAAATGATCCATATGATTTCACTGTGACCAAATGATATGTAGATTCTCACAAATGATGTATTTTTCAGCACATAGGTGATTTTATTTTTTAATTACTATTAATTGTAGTTTACCTTACTTCGTTTAATTATGCACACTAAATGCCAGTTTATGAAATATAGAAATTGATATGGTTCTGCATGTCTGAACAATACATTATATTAAGACTTTACTGGCCTGAGGAAAACTGCTTTTGATAAACATCCACCAAACATGACCCTGACAATGACCCCTACAGAGTACGTGAATTATGTTTGTGTCACGCCAGGGCGAAGACAGTTAGCGCAGACCATCATATCCCAGGGCGCCTGACTGTCTCTTCCAGAGTCAATCCCTTTTTGCTCTTACTGATGCTAAAGGAAATCAAAAGTCTGCATCAGCTAGGCTCAGAGAAAACTATGCAGGCACAATTTCTTTGCAGTAAAGGCTTTGATTCTTACTTTTTTCTTCTTTAAAACCACAATTTCTACCCCTCCCAACATATCTTTTTCGGTTGATTATATCTGTTAAAGCCAGTTTGAAGCAGTGAAACTATTTACATTTTACACTCCTAGGATTTTTAAGCTTACCTTCAATTTGTTCGGCTGTGAATTCAATCTGAAAGTCAGAAAAAATAAAATAAATAATGTTACAAGTGGCATTATTTAGACAATTTTACTTAAGTATACAATGTTTTTCCTTCATAAAATATGACCTCATAGAGATAATAATAAATGGAACATGACAAATTGAGTTATGAAAATTAAGCCTTTCGGATTTTGACTCAAATTAACCTAAACTTGTTTAAACCCACTCAAGGGCACATTGCAGCTTTTTTTTGTGTGTTTTATTGAATCTGTATTATAAATGACAATTCTCATTTCAATTTATACATAACAGGGTGACCGTTTCAAGACGGTAAATAAAAAAATTAGATGTTGCACTATAAATAAATAGTTGCATGAATACTTAGGTTCATGTTTAAATAAAATTTAGTGTACCAAAAACTGAAGCCGTTGACTTATTGTTTACAGATCTGCCGTATAGAAGGTTGTCTGCAGGGTGTTTGTGTGCCCTACTGAACACAATCAAGACTGGGGTTGGATTAAAGTCTTGAATACAATACCAAAGAGCATTTATGAGAACCACACCACTCATGGTGAATAGCATACTCTGCCAATTTAGAATTTAGATCTTGGCAGACCACTCAGTTAAAGTCAATGTTCCTGCTTAATGGAGTGTATTCTGTTATCAGTTTTAACTTGCTGACATGCAGGCTGTGTCTTTTAGAAATAATGTTCCTAACTCATGCTAGGAAACTAAGTGCTCAATTACTTATCTGTGGAGTATAATTGCCTGTTTCGATCTGCATTTAAAAATTATTATTTTGTTTTTATTTTAATCTAAACCATATGAATCAAATTAAATTTAAAGGAAAGCTGCACACCACATGAAGAGAGTACTAGTTTGTGTCAAAATCTGTGGGCAATTTTTGGGGTTGTTAAAAGGAATTCTCTGATTCTAAGACATTCATCTGAACAAATAGAGGAATGGAGTCTTCAGGATTAAATAGTGCCCATCAGGATTAAATCTGCAACATTAACATTTAGAGAGTCTCCCCTTTTGCTCAGCTCAGAAAAGCATATTTACCTCACACAAAAAACTAAATAAAAAAATAAAAAAATAAAAAGGAAATTGTGGTCCGCCGTAACACTAATAAAACCATTAAACCTTGCAGTTTTCGAGGAATTATCGACAGGGCTACTTTGAATAAAGAAAATAAAAAATAGATTTGTAGTAGAAGAATGAGTGATAATCCAATGTGTAAATGCAAACAGTCTATGGAGGGCACCCAGAAGAGCAGAGAGCAGGCTCTTTGGCTTTGTATGTTTGACCTTTCAGTGTACACCCCTCGGCGAACGGCTGCTCGCGCTCCCAGCAGATGTCCAAACACTCCTAACATTCCTCGAGCTCAGGTTGCAGACTGCCAATTCAGAAAGCCCCGGTCGCTTTGCTGTGCTGTTATTGTTGAGCGTCACTGTCACAGGAGACTAACGACTGACCTTCAAACGGCACGCCCGCTGCGGCACTCCTCCGGCCTCGTGTTTTCACAACTATTCTTAAATCTAACTGTGCTGTAGTGTGGATTCATGACGTTTAAGGGGGTTATTACTGATTAAGTGGCTCAGCTCTGTAGGAAACATTTACCAATGGTTGAGTTCAAAAAGAAACGCGGGGGGAAAGACCAATACTATTTTATAAATGCGGCAGTATTAGATGAGTAACATATGATACTGTTTTATCGTGCTAAAAACCACTGTAGTTGTGATATAGTTTTCAGGCAGGTCTACCAAAAATCCTGATTCCTAGAAATGTGGAAAGTCCAACCCTCTTCAAAGCAAAACTATTTAAAATTTTGGCTAGAGCGGTATTTAAAAAGTTAAAATATATATTATCTATAGTAAATACACATGTCATTATCCCACAGCTAAAAAGGTGCATTGGTCAGTCAGAATTTTCTTTCTCAGAGTGGTCCTAAGTGGGTGGTCTAAAGAACACTGTGAAGTGAGAATCGCATTATATGGGTATGAACTATGAGCAACCTGATCTCATAAGCGTGCGTCAGACTGTGAATGAAGATAGCCTACCCCAGCCGGGCTTAAGCTTGTGGGAAAGTAGAATATCAGGATAAAAAAATGAAAACTTTCCAGATGGCTTTTGAATGTACATGGTCCATTTAAAATATGGACCCTTTTGAACATCAAAAATACATTAGGTATTTGTTCAGCTTTTGTGTAAAAGCCATGCTTTAGTGAATAAATAGCAATCAGGCCAAGACAAACCAATAGCATTTACTAAATTGCTGAGCTGTCGTAAAATATCGTAAAAATAAAAAAATAAAAAATAAAAAAAGTTTCCCCCGACAGAATAGTTAAGGATATATGCAGTTTGTCTGAAATATTTTTATCCATATTTAAAATTTAGTCTGGTAAGGAAAAATAAGTACAAATTCTTATTTTGGCTTCAGAAGTATTAAAAATTAAGATGTTAACAGAACTCGTCACACGTTGTCCTTTAATTATTAACTCACCACCATCCTTTCTCTGTCATTTACGGAAGTACTTTTCTAAAACATTAAGCAGCGGGACTTCTTTCTGCATACACTCCAAACTGGAAATCACATGGCGTTTTTGATTAAAGCCATCAAGCTGGTTTTCAACAGCGCCCAGAATGAAAGGCCGAAGCCAGGGACGAGACTAATACAATTAGCGACACTGAAATAGGCCAGTTTTGCCTTTGGGCACTCTCATGAAAAAAAGATTTGATGATTGAGAGGCAATTCTTCCGGCATCAAGGGCAGACTTTTGCCTTTGAAACTAACTGAGAGCATCCAAATCCTGATTAAAGCTTTTTACTGAAGTTTTAGTTTTATTTACATGGGAAAGTCATAGCCTGCGACACCACTGAGATAAAGAAAGAGAAAACAACCGGCTAAGTTAATGCTGCAAACAAATGTAAAAGTATGTAAGCATACAATAAAATACAATTAATTTCAGGAAATAATTAGTGCGCGGGGATGGGGGGGTTGCATATCGTACCTGTACGGTTTTGGGGTCAAACTCTGGCTCCTTGGGGGGCTCTGGCTCTGGGGGCTTGGGGGCCGCTACTGGTTTGGGCTCTTCCTTCTTCTTGGGTGCCATTGGGAGCTACTGGTGCGAGGGTAGCCAACAGGAGGGAAAGTGACAAGCAGGAGGTCCAGGAGCTCTGTGGGTAGAGGTGTCCAGGGAGGCAAGCCCTTTATCCATTGTCCCCAGGCGTGACACTCCCCCCTCCTTCCATGGATGGCCCTCACAATACGGGGGGGATGGCTTTAAAAGGACATGGCTTTGTGCTGCTATTTACATACAGGCTCTGAATATACCCTGACAAGACAACAGGGTGACCGTTAGTCTTGAACTATTAGGCTTGCCCTGTTGCAAAGGACTTTGGGTATCATAGTATTGTATAGTTCCTTTTTAACAGTTTGACTTCCTCACCTATTATTATTCAGTTAAATTAATTAGATCATTTACTTAATTGGTCCCAATAACAGATTTCCTTCGTGAAGGGTGCTATTAACGAATGACTGAAATAGCAGCCATTAAAAAGCTATTTAAGTTTTTTAATTAATTATAAAAAAAAAAAAAATGTTTTTCTCTTGAATTTAAAGTGCAAATAATCTTCCAATGAAGTATGTGCACGACATGGCCAAAAGTATTTGGGCTAACCCTTCAAATTAGTGGATTCGGCCATTTCAGGCTCACCCGTTGCTGACAGGTGTATAAAATCGGGCACATGCAATCTCCATGGACAGACAGTGAAATTAGAATAGCCCGCACTGAAGAGCTCAATGACTTTCAATGTGGCACAGCCATAAAATGCCATCTTTCCAACAAGTCAGTTTGACAAATTTCTGCCCCACTAGAGCTGCCGCGGTCAACTGTAAGTGCTGTCATTGTGAAGTGGAAATGTCTAGGAGCAACAACAGCTCAGACGCAAAGTGGTAGGCTACAAAAGCTCACACAGTAGGACTGTCGTGCGCTGAAGCACGTAACGTGTAAAAAGTCCATACAGAAATGGTTTGTCAAGATTGGTGTGAAATAACTTGACTAGCCTGCCTTACCTCACTAATGCTCTTGTGGCTGAATTTAAGTCCCTGCAGCAATTTTCCAACACCTAGTGGAAAGCCTTCCCAGGGTCGAGGCTGCTATAGCAGCAAAGGGGGGACCAACTCCATATTTATTCCCACGATTTTGGAATGAGATGTTCAACAAGCAGGGGTCCACATACTTTTGGACATGTAGTGTATCTTATCAAACACATATGGCTAACAACTAAACATTTTAGATGTTTTCACGCTTTGCTGAAGAGTAAGGCTGTATTTAATAAACATCCCAAGATTTGACTGTTTAACCTTCTGGTTCAGTTTCTGAAACTATATCAGTTTTAGTCCAATTGTCATTAGAACATTAAAATGATTGAAATGTATGTGCAAACAAACCTTCTAAAGAAGTTATGGTTTCCATTTTCCTAAAAAAGTTAATGTTGAGGTTTGTGATGCAATTAAATCAGGACAATAAAATGTAGCATTTTGTAGCAAATCTGTTACAGTTCTCTTACAGTTCTTATGGTTCTGCGAGAGCCAGAAAGTTTACGTTCTTAGAATTACCACCCTATCATAGAGTCAACTTATGACTAATTTTCATTGTCTACAAAATAAATAAACACGCATGGAATCAAGTTAAATGTAATTTTTCAGGTTCCTAGCGGTTGTAGAATTGAGAAATAGGGTAGATATTATACAGTGGCCTGTGTGACCTGAGGACTATCTGAAAATGCAGAGTGAGTCTACTGTCGGCTACTGCCTGTCACTCAGTGTGTTCAGTGAGACTGTTTACAGTCAAAACAGCAGGAATTTAACAATAAGGCTTTCAGAACATTTATTAAATTAAAAACAGAGTTAGAGATAAACAAAGAGTTAAAAATTATTTATTTTCCCATTTAGATTTGAGTAGTTGATTTTGTAGAGATGTCATGAAGGGAATATTAAAAGTTTGTGAATGCAGGTTCCACAAGGATACTGAACTGACTTATTCCCTCTTTGTATCCATCTTGTCTCCATGTTAGACACATTTAGATTTAACTGCTCATATGGACGTTTACAGCTTGACCAACCTATTCATCTTAAAAGGTTGAATAGGTTGTGTTGCTTTTTTGCCATTTATTCTAAATTAAGTCTAACCAGGTGTTATTTGTTTTGCTGGTTAAAAGAAGAATCTGTGTGAGTATTAGTATTATTATTTATGTATTATTTCATGAATTCTGTTTTATTTTGTAAATGCTAAATTTTGTAATGCCCTGGATGCAAATTTACATAGCATTGCACTGGTTCCAATGATTACTGGTTTCCAGTGATGACGTTGTGTGTAATTTTATTCATGTTTTCCCCTGAAACTAAAATTAGATTTCCCAATATGGTTACACACCAGAGTGAAAAGCAATGAAACACGAGGTTTGTTTTACAATGACTTCTGTGCATTCTTTGTTTTCAGGACAGTTGAAGATTGTTATGCATTTTTTCCAGATTATGTATTAAAAAGTTACCCCACCAATAGTATCCTCATGCTACGGCATGTATATAAAATCCAGTGGGGGCCATTTGTGCCACCGGACTTCTGTTAAACAATGGTATCTCCCTCCCAATGGGCAGGCGTCTTTCTCCGGGCTTGACAGCTGGTTTTATTTAAAGACCTGGCCTTGAGCAACTGACTATCCATCGGAAACCCACAGATGGCAACAACTGCCCACGACAATAGAGCTGCAGAATCTTCCAGAACCCTCCATTATCTTCTGAGTAGCACTAAAGATCTCCATAAACAACATAAATAATACAAACGAACAAACAAATAAAATATTTTCAGCCTTTCCTTTGCTCACCTGTAAAGCGAGATGCAAGAATTTTAGCCTGGAGAAAAGTTAACATGTTCTGCAAGGTGTTTTCAGTGACATTCAAAAAAAATCTGAATTTGCCTTTCTTTACTGATTCAGCATAACGATTACATTCCTATGGTAAAATCCACTAAAACACCTTATTCGACTATTTTCCTACTCCGCAAATTCTATCTGCAAATCCGCTGCATAATGTGCATTCATTGTTTCAGAATCCTCTGTTTTAAGTCTGAAGACTTTCAACTTTATATTTAATTGAACATCGAGAAGACTACTCAACCCGCTTACAAGCTTAAATGGTGAAAGAATTATACACCAGTCAGTATATAAATGACTCGCCATTGTTACGTTCCCACAGCACCCTCCCTCCAGACTGCATCAGGTGACTGCCAATCATAGGACCATCACGGACACTGGCGGATATTCGCACCAGAAAGGAAGGCTCGCTAGACATGCAAGACCTGTCCAGTCAACTATTTTTGGTTTCAGCCTGTCGTTGATTTGGTATGTACTGTGGCAGGGAGCCGGCTGACGTACGACACTCCTGGCTATTCAAGTCTTAGCCGTGACCTTCACACATACACCAATCGAAGAACAATTGGTCGCCTCCGGGCCAAAAAAAAACATAAAACAAAAAAAGTGTTTGGAGGCCATGAAGACCTCATGTCAATACCTGCCGATACATTGAGAACGTACTGTTTTGCAATAGCCTATCACATGTCAAGTACGCCGCTCAGAGCCTATAATCACAGTTGATTTCCCCCGTTGCACAGAGATTAAGGAACGAAAGGGATGTGCCATTTGTAATTCAAAGGATGGGACTGAATAATGTGACATTTAGTCCTTCCGACTGGGACCAAAGGAAGACTCTGCATTGCTTAATCTTTAGTGAGCCGTGCCTTTTAATCTGCTGAGATCTCGCGAATGCAATAAGGATTGACCTCATAAGCCTTGCTTTTTTTGTGTCAGTATGTTGTGAAGCTTAGCAGCTTTTTATGCTTGTGAGGATGAGTGATTATTATTCATAAATTGATTCGGCCCCACATTCAGGGTATTTTGAACCTAAAATATCACTAGGGATACCAAATACAAAACTTTGACAATAATCAAATTGCGCTTAATTTATCTAACTACAGCATTTTTCTTAAGTGTAAAACACAGTAGATACTAGCAAATCAAGGAATTATTGAATGCAGTTTTATCAAATTTGGCAAGCAGATTTGATTTGGTCCCAGTCTTAGACTAATAAACAAAAAGTGTGAGGAGCTTTAGGATAACACTTCTTATGGAAGAATAGGCCAGGTTTAAAAAAAATTCCAATGTATTTAGTCAGTAACTAGCTTATTCACAGATTGTTAGCATTCCTGATTAACAAAATAACTTGCTAGCTATACACTTGCACTACATGCAGTATAACATTTTAGATATATATTTAAGATATATTTAACCGTTATATGTGTGTTTAACTTGGGGCTGGCTATCAAGCAGCTGTGGTGATAAATTAGGTTAGTTTAAATTAGCAAAGTTTTTCTTCAAAATTTTTAATGCCATGTAATCTACATGTAATTTAGCAGAAAGTAACTGGCAACAAACCTCTTAATAGATCTAGCTATTCCCAATCAAGACCAAAATAAACATTATTATAGCCACTCGAGATCTCATGCACCATATTTAAAGGCTTTAATTAAGTATAACCTTCAAAATCCTAAATTGATTTCAACACTTTTTGTGCGCCAGTAGAATGTCCAGAGTGGCTGAACACTAATTCTATTTAAGGCTCGAGTCTAAGGATAAATGGTTAAGGTTAAGGTCTCACTCTGACACTGCATTTATCATGAATGAATCTAGTTTGTCAGATTCTAATGCGAGAATTACCTGGATACCTGAGGGTGACTTAAGACAATTGACTGGAGACAGGCAAGAGACCGGTAGAGTGGCAGTATTATCTAGTATTATAGTAAACACTAAAAATATATAGCATTTAAATTCCTATCATCAATGAGCAACCAATATGATTACTATGATCTGGTTTCTACTGTTTATGAATGTCATGCGTATATATTTAAGTTAACCAGGGAGAAGACTGGAGGGTGACTGTGTTCACGCTATTTAATTGTGCATGAATGCTGGGTGGTATCAGTTATACGGGATTTATAAGACCGCCGTTAGAAATTTAATTTGCTTGCTGACTTACCAGCTCAGTAGAAAAGCAATGTAAAATCCAAATTAAAATGATAATACATTACATTTATGTATCTTATGTACAGGAAGATTATAGGTTATTAAGGGCATGAATGCTCTTATCTACATGAAATTCCGAAGGATCTGGTTAGTGAAAACTTTCCTGATTACCAAAGATCTGTATCTATTGCCTTTGTGTCTAAATTGATTATAAGTACTGTTCCAAGAACCACCATCCATGTTTTTTCACTTTATTAACAAAATACTTGGTAGTTTTCAACTTTGGTTTCTGTTGCTTCAAAAAATTGTCTTATCCATCTTAGTTCTATAAAAGTGACGCAACATCTCTTTCAGCTCTGGGAATGGTAAATACCAGAAGGAGGAGAATGTCATCTTTACTCAGATTGCCTAGAATGCTACTCAGGAACCATATGGTGCCAGGAAGAACAGAAAAGCCCATTCTACTTTGAAGTGTCATGAAAAATATTGTCACGCTGTTTATGCTATGTCAAGCCTTGTTGGTATAACCTGACCCTCTCAGGCATTCAAACACGAGAGCGGAAATACGTTAGCACAAATGGCACACTATAGCACCCCCTGAAGGCAAAGGGAAGGACAGCTGCAGTCGTAGTCAGTCATTGATCTAGGGCTTCTGAGCCATGATGATATTGGGTGAATGTCCCAACATGGTATGAAGCTAAACACTAAATCAATTATTTATATCAAAACTGCTCTAAAAATTAAAGGTAACAATGGCCAGGATGTGCTGCATACAGATGTCCATTGAAGTACATATATTTATATTCTGCAGTCCTACTTTAAACAGAATCTGCACAAAACAGAATGCTATGAAGTAAAGCAATTAAGCATTGATGATTTTTTTTATATTTTTAGCAGATGAGATGGTGAAGCATCAGGAATGCTACATCCAGTGACAGTTCCAACAACATAATCAAGGCAATTAGTTAGCACACGTTAATTTACATGAGATCTTTCAAAACGATTCACTGCCTCTATTCTGTTCTGACTGTAATGCTTTTCGTTATTAGAAAACTGCAGTAACAAGTAACATAGAGGCCTATGCCCACACATTTTTATAGATCAATGTGTTAACATTTTGTAACCACTTTTTTTTAACTAATTGACTAACTGAAGTGTGTCTGAAAACATTGTTTCATCTAAAATAATAAAGTTTTGCTGTGGAACCTTTAGGGTAATAAGTCTAAAGAGCTAATTTTAAGATTGTTTGCTACTGGTACTGATGGGGGTGGGAAATACTAATTAAGAGCACACTAATCAAAATGGTCCCTGAAGTTTATATGGGTAAAAATGTGCACGTGAAATAGGGATGCATTAAGGCTTGAATCCCCTTACATGCGATTCTTTCAACTGAGCTATGCTGAATGACCAGTTTGGCTTGGGTTGCTTATCTCTTCAGCGCAAATGTGTGCAGACAGCACAATTTACAGTGACACCTGCTTTTCTCTAAAACCATCTGAGATATTTCTCTTATATACAGTTATGTGGAGTACTATATTTATTTATTTTTTTCACTTTTTAATTAAATGCTTCTTTTCAATTTTTTTCTTTAGTTTTTTGCCCAGAATCCCCTTAAGCCACCATAATGCCAACCTACTTTATTCCACACCCTTCATGTCAAGATTTTGAGTTATAAAAAAAATACATACATTTTGGCAAATCCAAATTTCAGTGCTTTATTTGGGCCAACGTGAGAAATATTTCAGCTTTGCAGGATGTCAGTCTCAAAAAGACTGATTGAGGCCATAATTATTATTATTATTATTTTGTAGGCAAACTGTTATATCTCTGTCTGTCGTGAAAGCTCAGTATAAAGTTACAGACCTGTCTGTATAAGTTGACAGTCTAATTCAGCTAAAGTTTAATGCTAACTGCCAATAATGAGGCAAAAGGAGAGAATGAACTGAAAAGAATTGCAAAATGCAATTCTATGCAAAAGTAATTATGACTTTGTATAAAATGTAAACGCTCCGGATGAAAAAGCATAGTGTATTCTAATAGCCACAGTTATACACAATATACTGCACCTTCATGTGAACAAAGAATAAGAATTTCTCTTCAAAATATTTGTAATTCTACTAGGGAGACTTTCAAATTATTTAGTAAGAAACTTACGCAATGGCCTTCCAACGATTGGTTTCTACTACTAACAATTATTTTTTAGCATTTAAGCTAATTAAATAGCAAATGCTACTATTGGGTGATATCTGTATCTTTAGATTGTTAAACATTCCGTTTGAAAACGTAAAAAGTTATGCTTTCGGTTTGTAGACTTGGTTGTCCTGGGTCTCCTCCCTGGCTTCAGAGGTTGAGAGGCCTTGAAAGGGGCTAAACAGGGACGTGAGGTAGCAGATACCGGTGGCGGGGGTTCTCTGCAGCTGGTTCACTTCAGCGCCGGTTTTCTGTCTTTTCTTTGATATTATTGCGCAATAGTACATTTTATTACCTGTTCTATGGAGAGAGAGAAAAATAAACCTAAAAAACATGTGTGCTAAATCCTGTCTGTATGTTGTAATAGGAGAGGACGGAGCTCCATAAGACATTAGATGTTGGACAGAATGGTAACTGGGACACTGAGGCTTTCCTGCGGTTGAGTTTTTCTTTTTTGACACTGTTTCAACATTAAGCACCTGTGCAATAGAAATTAATGTTTATTGTCGTACCACTAATTACCGTACCTTGTGTCCTGCCCACCTTGGGTTGGTGGTGGAGTCGATGGGGGGTGTCGCCAGGTTAAACCAGTGACACTTCCTTAGTTGATTCATGGTTGGTTTCTTCAGAAAATTTTGTTAGGTTTTTTTGTTTGTTTTTTTGTGTGTTTGTTAGTTTTTTGTGGCAAATAATCTAATTGCAACGGACTGAAAACAGCATACTTTCAGGGATGATCCCGTGATCAGTGCCCATATCTTGATGGGTGTTAGATATGGAGTACCACAAGGTTTGGTGTTGGGCCACCTTCTATTCTCTTTGTATATGCTACCCCTTGGTGATATCATCCGTAAGCACAAGATCAACTTTCATTGTTATGCGGATGACACGCAGCTATATCGGTCAGGGAGCCCAGGTGAGGATTTTCCGTTGGCTAGACTGGAGTTATGCTTGAAAGATGTAAGATTGGATGTCCTCTAACTTCCAATTGTTCAACAAATTGTTCTGACAAATCAGAAATGATCATCCTTGGCCAAAAAGGCCATCGTAAAAGGCTCAATGACTATGTGCTGGACGCAGATGGAAAGCTGATAGAACAGAGTGTATCGGTTAAAGATCTTGGAGTTACAATTGATCCAGATCTTTCTTTTGACCCGCATACTAAAAAAATTGCTAGAATAGCATTCTACCACCTGAGAAACATTGCCAAGATTAGACATTTTTTAGGTGATTGGGATGCAGATAAATTAATCCACGCTTTTGTTACGTCTAGAATTGATTATTGTAATGCTATATTATCAGGTGGCTCAAACACAGCCACAAATGCATTACAAGTTGTTCAGAATGCAGCTGCTAGGATCCTTACTAGATGTAAGAAATATGATCACATCACACCAGTGTTGGCTTCATTACATTGGCTGCCAACAAGGCAGTGGGCTGATTTACTTTTATTTAAGTTACTTTTGTTCAATTTTAAGGCTGTAAATGGGCTAGCTCCCACGTATCTAACAGATATTATAGTCCCGCATGTCCCATCTAGATTACTTCTCTCACAAGAGGCTGGGAATCTATATATACCAAGAATATCCAAAATCTGGAGGCAGAGCATTTGCATGTCTCTATATTTAAAGCAAGGTTAAAAACGCATCTATTCAAACTTGCACATAGTCAATAGGGGGACTGTGACAGTGAAGGGACGGTGGCTATTAGAAATCTTTGGTGATAAGAAGCATTCCTGTTGTCGCACCACCATTGGTGGTTCCCCCCTAGATGGCTGGGTTCTGCCTTTGGTGGGGGGCGGGATGGGTTCGGACAACCTTCATAGCCATGTGTCGTTTCCGGCACTCACCCTCTTTGTATGCTACCATAGATATACAGTATGTAGCTGTGACCACTCACAAAGTTTAACTTAATCATCCTGCTTCCATGGGTAACCATTAACAATCCGCTATCTCTCTCTTTCGAGCAATCACGTGAGGCATCCTGCAGGACTGCATCACTTACACCACAGCAACCAGTG
>JAOYSI010002158.1:0-16334 GCA_025775065.1 Hiodon alosoides
GATAAATTTTATCCAAACTATGACTCAATTAGGTATGAGTCAGGTCTGACTGTCCAGTTTGCTTGTCCAGTTTGCTTTTTAGAGTGATGATAATGTCTGGGGCTACTTTATCTTTATGAGTTATGAGAATTTGTGCAATGATACATAATAGCAGATGGGGAGTAAGTATTACTGAATATTTTGTTTTGGTCTCTGCTACATGTTTTACATTTCTAGCCATTGAAGGAAGTTAAGCATAGAAATGTGTGTGCATTAGGGTGGTTATCAGTTAAGTTACTGACAATTAAATACTTAGTTTCCAGACTTTCTAAACAGCGCAGGCATAGTAGATGGAAATATACAACTCTGAAGAATAGTTAAACATTTATAAATTAAAAATATATAAATATTATGTACATGAAGTATAAGCTAAATGCAAGTCTCTTTATCAAAAAAAAGGCATTAAAGTCCAATCACTCAGGTCTGCTGCTCACTTCCTACTTAATATTTTGCAGGTCCTTTCCATCTCCACCCTTAGTGTTCGTGTCCACAGCAGAAAGGTTTTCACTTTTCATCCGGTAGATATGAGTTAGGAAGTCACTAGTGACTCACACTACTTGTGTCCATGATACATACTGCTTGGGTAGTGCAAATTCAGGCTCATGATTGTCAGATTTACATAGAACTTATCATGCAGGAGGCAGGCAGGCCTTGGTCACACAGGAAATCTGTCTGTAAACAAAAATACACTTCAGAAAAGTATTCACCGTTTAGTATTTCTGTACGCTGACGCATGAGGAATTTTTTTAAATACAAAAATCACTTACTGCTGCTATGGTAGTGGCATATTCTGTTTCTCAGTGGTCATGATGGACAAATGGACCCAGGGTTACTTTATTTGTAATTCCCATCCATTCATCTGACGTGAATCTGACTCGTATCCAAAGTAGCTTTTTAAGAAGTAGCATGTTATCAAATGGAATATGCGTGTGAGGACATGCATGTGAGGTCATAGTGCCATGGTAGTCCTAAAAATAATGTTATTTCGTTATTCATTAAACATTTTCAAATAAGGGCAATCGGAGAGCTCTGGGGTCCAAGGAACAATCTGATACTCGTGCCCGGAGCGCATTCCAAAACTGAGGCATGAGATTGTGACCGGAAATCGAATTTGGAAAGGAGGTAGAAGAAACCCCCCCCCCTTTAAATTTGGCTGGAAACAGTGATTGAATACTGGCTGGGACCATATAACTTTGGCAACCCATGTATCATTTTCATTGCATTTAAGTCTTTTTTTTTTTTTTTTTTTTGTAAGTATATTTTTTCTTCTGCTCAAAAAAATCAAACCCTATTAAATACAGTTCTGTAAAGTGCAATTAGTGGGGTGCCAACGTTTTGATCTGGTCCCAGCCTTTATAAAAATTGATTTGTTTTGCTGATTAATTAAATAAGCCTTCAAGTTCAAAATCATTTGAAGCCATTTGGCAGTTAGATTTTCCCAAAATGCCCAAATCACAAAGCTTTTGAATAGGTTTTTTGTTACCTAGGCATACATTCTTATTTAAAATCTGTCTAGTTTTTGTGGAGTCTGCAAGTTCTCTACATGTTGAGTGGGTTTCCTCCAGATCCTCCACTTCCTTTTTGTTCAGATTGCAAGTTTGGTGGACTGGCAACTGAAAAATTGACTCAATGTCTGCCTCTTATCCTACAATGGACCAGTGTGATCGATTTAAAGCAAATTTAATAAATAATTATTATCCAGAGTTTTAATTGCTTTTTCAGGTGACTTGGGTTGCCAGTCTAAGTGGAAATCTAGCTGAATTAATTCTTAAATGACTTATCTTATTAGGTTTTTACCCTTGGTGACAGAATAACTTTCCCGCTGTTTCCTTAGTGGCTTATTTGGTGGTTACATTGACTAGAAGAGTTTTCTTGAAACCATTAACATAACATATGTGGGCCATTAAAGAACAAACCAATCTACTTTTTCTTCTAGTTCTGATCAATCAGATTTTGCTCAGACGTTTATCATTGAGTTTTTAAGTGCGATTGGTTGGAATTGCGTGATTGGTTGGAATATGGTTATGGAATTTTAAGATTTGCAGAGGATTTGATTGGCATTTCAACTTTTTAAAGGAGATTAAAAAGGTGTCCTACTGAGAACACTTTTTCTAAAAGTTTGTGCTGTCAGCATAACAAGGGGTCATAGGGGGAAATTAGGTAAGGTCAGATTCTAACTAACATCGGGGGCGTTTATCACACGCGTATTATTAATGCTTGGAGTAGCGTAGCATGGCTGGCAGTAGAGTCCGGCTATTTCTTACACTCAAGGTTAAAGGCAAAACTACGAGCTAATCAGAGAAACAAAATTTTTTTTCCCCTGACTATACATTAACTTAATTTGTCACAAAAGTTGATTCAACCCAAAAGAATTTCTTAATTTCATTTTATTTTATTTATTTTCCTCATTCGTCTTGTTTAGATTAAAAAAAATTTTTTTTTTTTTTGGAGTATTCTATTATGAAGTCAGTTTCATGTGGACGCATTGTCCATCTTGTTGATGGTTAATATACTGGAGTGATTAACTAATTAAATGTTTGAGTCCCGTAGTTGGGGCATCTAATGATGCTACCAAAATACACTTAAGGTAAATTCGAAAAAGTTGCTTACAGAAAATATTGTCTCGGTTCCTCTTAGTTAGCCTAATAAATGATGCCTCTGCATCGTCCCTGTTGATGTGGAGTCACTCCTGGAAATGAAGTCTGACTGTGACTTGGGCTCAACTTCATTGAAATAATTGGCTGGCACCATGCTGTGGCTGCAATGTCCAGTGGCAAAAATGAGCTGGAAATCATTTGCAGTTTACTAATGTTTAATCAGTTCAGTCTGTTTTCTTTCTTTCTTTTTTTTTTTTCAATAATCTAAATTGGTATGTAAACGTTTCCATTTTACCGGCCTCTGGCCACCTCATTTTAACATTTACTGTATATATAATTTCAGGGTCATTGGACTGGAATTTGAATTTGTTCCAAATAGCTTTTGTGTTTTAGCCAACTTGCATCACCGCTGTGACTTGGAGCGCATGTAAATTATCACCATTAAATACAGTTGTGTTATTAATTTTATCTCTGCTCTTAAATTTTTGAATGAGAAACTCCATTAATTCTCTGATGCATGTGTAGTGTATCTTTTGTATTTTTCCAAACCTATCAACGCCCATAATAGGAACTGATTTATCCCTTGTAATGATTATATTTCAGCATAAGAATAAGAACAGTAAAAGGGTTATTAATGTAACCTTTCAAGTGAGTCATTGGGGAAACTAAGTTGGCCTCCAACCACAAGTAGAATACTGCACAATCTCAGTGTTATGTGAAGTTATGCGTGTGCGTGTGTGTTTTTTAACAATTGTTAATGAATACCATGATGGCGTCTCTGAAAGAAAATCTTTTTTTGTATTTATAAGTTTTCTGTATAGGGCTTGTCAGCATTGTCCACACACGTGACTGTTAAATCAACTGCCAATCGCAATCATTTCTACCATGTTGCACACAGATAGACCAACCCAACCCAAGGTCAGTCAACGGTTTTTGATCTAACATTTTCTACAATTAGCTGTAATGTGTAATACACTCTTCATGTATTTTTTTTTCTTAGTTTATGGTGTAAAAAATTGAATGGTCTTGAATTGGTCTTACCAATTCATGCCACACCTGGTACACCATTGGCGATATTATTACGTGTGAAGTAACCTAGTTAATGTTAAATTATCTACGTCATAACGCTTGCATTTAAACGTGGTAGCTGTAACCACAACGTGTAGACCAACAGCGTGATTTCACTATTCTGTAAACAGGTTTTCTTTAAGAACAGATTTATGTTCTTGTCAAATGCTAATGATTTTCTTTTCCTTCCTCTAATACACGCCACATGCTCCCATTTGTTAATGAATAGATATGTGCGTAACAAGGTCGTATTGGGGTTACTGAGCTGCCAACATTAAAAACTGTCCAGGACAACTTCATAGTGTTATGGATTCCTTAGTACTTCCAAGTTTTTAGTTTTTTTTTTTTTTTTTTTGTTTGTCTTTCTCTTCACTCCCTCAAACTTTCATTTGCGAGAAATGAGAATTGATGCGTTTGGCCTGAGCTTACAGCCCTTTGTGGTCATGGTGTTGGACAAGAAACAAAACAGGATTTGCCTACAAACTAACGGAGGAAATAATTAGGTTTTGCGAGAGTAATTTTCTTAATATTCGACATTAGAATGAATGTTGGTACTATTAGCGAAGATCAGTTCTATGCTCTAACACCCAACTGGGTATAGAATGCTGACTGCCAATATCCGCTGTTGATCCAATTGTGAAAACGAGCTTAGAAGGGGTGGTCCTGTTGATGTAGGTCCAAAGACATGATTTCATGCCTCCAGTGATGAAGCGTTGTTTCAGGGTGTCTTCTCCAATCTGATAATGCTTCATTTTGTCAAGCAAATTAGAATGAGTGGGACTTGTATTCTAATATCACGCTGGATGCCAAATAAAACAATACCCTGAGTGAATTCTGTTTCTAATTTCAGCATTCATAAGAAGGACTTGTTAGCTGCATTGGCTCTTGTGAGTGTGTTTACGTTCCCCTTTCTGTGTGTGTGCCCTGAACACCTTGTAATTGGTTATGTTGGCCACATGTGAGTATTAAATGGTGCTTTGTTCTGGGGTAAGAGAACTTCTCGTTTGTTTCCCTTGTTAGATTCTAGCGGAAGGACTGCTACCCTGCAGCAGGTAATTGAGTATCTGCGTTCTGAAGGCTTGCAAAGGCTAGCAATCTTCACTTTGACCTTATTAACTGCACTCGGGCGATTTTGCGATCTCAGAAGCCAAGGTGGCTCGGGCAGTGGGCATTAGCATGAGAGCCTCCTGGGAAGCCTGTCGCATTTTCTTTTTCTCAGTGTCAATTAAAATGATTTCTCTTCCGTTTCTGTTCCTGTCCACCAAATGTTTTATCGGAAGAACTGTATGGATATTAGGTTGTCGTTCTGCAATTTTCACTAGGGTCCATTTTCATTAGTTATTTCTGCGATGGAAGAATCTCTATTTAAAGTAGTTTTTTTTCCTATTGGTTGAGGAATGAAAAATGTATCTGGATATTATACTGTCTACCTTTGGAGACAGTTTTGTTTGAAAGTGTAAATTTATTTTATTAAAAAGTGTGTCTGTTTTCCTTACATAGTTCTGAATTAACTTTCACTTCAACTTGCACTGAAAAGAATGTAGCACACTGATATAGAAGTCCGTACTGGACACCTGCAAGGGTTTTCTCTCCATAAATATTTTTTTTAAGGAGTGGTTCCGAATCAGTTCTCAGGGCACAACCCTATTTGTTCTGTTTTCCAAATTTTCCCCACACTTTTTATAAAGTGTTTCAGCTAGGCTGGTCCCATATATTGACCACTCTCTTTGATGAAGTGGGGAGAGGGCTTAGTGTTGGGGATCTGTTTTCTTTTGTATCAGTCTTGGTAGTCCCACTCATATTTTTGATGCCTTCACAAAGTTAAAGGCAATAAGATAAGCAATCTTTATATAGTTGGTAATCTAAACCCTTTACATGTGAAAGCTGGATTGAATCCTATGCTGTCGGTATAGATTAAACTAAGATAAAGAAAATGCATGGATTGTGACAGGATTTTATCGTGCTAATTTGTGATCATTAAGTCTAGTTAGTTGGGATGTCAGTTGGAACCAATGAAGCATGTGTAGTGGTGATCCCAAAGATAGCATTGGTTCAATAAACTTGTAGGGATAGCAATTTGTGTTGATCATTTAGTAGAAATACTGTTTTATTAGTAACACGAAATCCATTTAGTAATATGTCATTTTTTCTTAATTGCTGATATACTTCAATGTCCTGGCCCCCTACCCACACTGTCTTAACCTTCTTTTTCTCCCTGTGACATGTTCCAACATGGTTAGAGGAGAGAAACACCCAGTGTTACAACTTGTATATGTCGAGCCCATGCAGAAAGTGATGTGATAACTGCGTATGCTCTGCTGTCAACAAGAATGCTGTTCTGTTTAACCTTTTCAAGTTAGCTTACCATTTTACCTTGCAAATTAAAAAAAAAAAAAAAAAATTTGTACGAAAAACTGCTTTAATTTTGAAAGCCTGTGTTGAGGAATATTTTAAAATATTCCTCAGCTCAGGCTACAGTGCTTGGGTTTTTAAGTCAGTCATATGTTGTGAAATAACTACATAATGTATTTTGTAGGTTGGCTTGGGTATCACTGTGTGTGTTATTTCATAGCAATGTACGTTCTGTTTACTTATCTTCTAATGTTTGGGACTACAATGTGTTCAAAGGGTGCACCTTTCCTGCACAGCTGCAGTAATTGTGTACACACGGGGCACTGAACTGTAGACAAAGCCTGCAGAGGGAGTGGGGGAGGTAGCTAGTTATTTTGACTCAAAGAAACTCACCGCTTTAACGAAATGAAGCAGCTGTGTTGACCATCTAGTTAGAGGCGTTGATTATAAGCAGCATTCTACTAAGCTGGTGCTCTTAGGACAGGCACACTTTGATCATTTGCTATTGTAAAGTCCATAAGCTTCAATAATGTGCTCCTTTTATTTGCCTAATGAATGGTTGGAGCGATTTACTTACAGTGAGGCTCTTTGAAGCCTTTTTCATGGACCTTGATTGTTAATGTTTCTTTCAGCGAGGATTTTGACATTGGTTATTTTTTGACAGTTGTTCTATATGAGCTTGAGGTTTAATTTTATTTCTTTATTTGTACATTTCCTTATCTGCAACAGGATTTGTCTGATTTCTGATTGGAGAAGACAAATTCGGCTGGCCGGTGTTGTATATTTAATTGCGGACAGTATAGTAATGTATGTTGCAGATATGTTTCAAATTTATAGTATAACACAATGTATTTACCAGAACCTAATCAAGTGCAGTTTTTCTGAGTTTGTTCTAAATTGGAGTACATTCAGGTACAATCATTATCTTACATGTGGGTTGTGTCTAAATGGGAGCCCCTGAAGACAACTTGTGGCAATACTTTATTTTGCTCACGTCTGCCTTACTTCTGCTATTCATGCCTCATTAACCACCTGTTTTTTTATCAGGCATTTCTTTTATTTGCTAGATAAGTTGTGTTTTTAGTTTCCATTGCGTTGTGTCCCTGAACATTTAGGGGTATGTATCACTATGATTGTATTGATGCTGTATGTATGAATATTATTGCTTATTTTCCTAACCCATTTTTACCATATTCTAGATAAGCAAGGCATGGTGTGGCTGAGAACAACTGTCTGATTAACATGCTCGTTAAATAGGACAGTGACTTTGCGGAGGCATTGTTTTTTAGAACAAACAGGAAGTTGGTACGACCCTTTTAGTTTTACTGAAATCCAGTGCAGTTATTTGCCTTGTGGAGGCAAGATTCCAGGCATTACTACTAAACTGAGATATAGCTTAGCAAACTGGTGTATTAATATTTAGAATGCAGTGACTGGGTCTACACAATGTTGGTATTGTGTCGAGGCTTTTTCAATATATTATTTTAAAAATGTATATTTAGTTTTAGTTTTATATTGGTATTGTTACCAATACACTGGTATTGGCGCAACATGTGTCATGTTGCCATATCCTTACAACCATGTTTGCAAAATTGGCGTTTGGAAGTTGGCGCCTCCGAACCTGGGTCCACCCCCCCCCCCCACACTTTTTTCCCCAACCTCTTTTCTAGCTCCAGGCTCTACATGTGTGGAAAACTTTGTTTCATTGGTATGGCTGGTAATATTTGAACTTTGCCCCTATTCTTTGTAAAAGCTTTTTGTATGTATTGGACTTGAACCCATAAGGCTGCAGGTTTGAATACAAGCAGGTGCACTGCTGAAAATTGGTGTCTGAAAAGAGGTCGTGGAGGCCCAAACACTAACAACTGGGTTGGACAGCATGCAGTATTTTTTTTTTTTTTGGTGCAATTTTTTAATTTTTAAAATGTAAATTGAAAGACATGAGAAAAAAGAACATGCCTACGGTTGCATAAAATTTTAAATATCAGGAAAAAAATCAGGCCATCCGAATTTAGAATCATTGGAGGTAATTATTCCTCTCAGATGTACTGCATTTTTAATGTATAAGTTAATTCACTTTGCTTCAGGGGAAATTTGCCAGGATGCAAACATACTGATTAGTTCATATCTGCTCTTGTGCCTTAGTTACGCACACGAGGCACTATCTCCGACGACAGAAGAATTTGACTTAGGGAACCAATCAAGCTCTTGTCTCGACTCTTGTGACGTCACCTCCTGTAGTGAAATTGTCTTCTATTTGCTCCAATATGCTTGGACGACATAATAAAATGGTTAAAAAAATGTATTATGTATATTATGTATTAATAAGACGCTGGGTGGTTAAATTGTATTGAATCATAGTCGTAAAACAGTTCTATGTTAGTTTACTTTTATTGTGACAACAAATTGTGTTGGAAGCCAAGATAAAGGACAGCAGAGCCATTGAAATTTGCATACCCAATCATTTTTGAGCAATCACAAAAAAACGTAAGTCTAGATTTCTCAAAGCCATGTGGATTTTTGAGGTCTTTTTGCATGCACTTGGACGTGGTCTTTAGGGCCTGGTAGTCTCAGTAACGTCTGCAGCCATTTGTTTATACCTTGATTAATCCAGGATTTTTTCTTAACCCAGAACTGAAACCTAGATTAAAACATTTGCATTGTATATTTGGAGTTCGTTCTTTCATTCAAGCTCAGTCCGAAGGTCAAAGAGGATTTGGCCTGGTTGCACATAGTTGCTTACTTTTAAATTTAAGCCAAAAATATGACGTACGGTTCACAATACGAACAGGAACAGGATTAAGTTATTTACGCCATGTTCTTCAGGAAACCACATTGGTTTTCATTCTCCTGTTCAGTTACTGCATAAAATAAATTGATTTCTTTTGGTTCCTTAATTAAATGCAAAATAAATGTAAAATATGGTTAAAATTGATACTTATAGTTTTATTTTTAAATTGGCACTATACATTTTAAGTGACAGAGTTTTGGTAAAACTGAGTTTCACTCAATTCTACTAATATTTGAATCTGATTTGGTCTTTTTCGTTTGGTCACTGTGCTGTTGGTGGTCCATGTAACAGTGTGTGAAGAGATCCTCATACCAAACAATCCTCTAATTTAAATCAGATAATTGATGGTGGAGGTTGCTTAGACCGAGTGTTTGGTGGCAGGAAGGAGGTGTATTTCTAACCCCATTAGTACAAAGGGGGCTCTCTTCATCCCTCTTTCAGAAAGCTGGGAAGAGTAAATATTTAGTGGGGCTCCACAACAATAGCAAGCTGGGGTGGTGTGGGGGTGAGAGAATCACTAGATCCCATGCTAGAAGACATTCGACAGAGAAAGTTTGAATTCAGGCGGTTGGTTTGGAGAGAAATCTTTTCTACTTTTGACAATAAACATCTGAAGCACTTTCAAGCGAGTGCTTTCTGGGGTTTGTTTGTTTGTTTGTTTGTTTTTTCCTACTCGTTTGTCATCTCTAATTTAATTGGTTACTTTTTTTAACACTCATTTGCTAATAAAACTCAATGCTAGACTATCAACAGACAATGTCTATTTTTTCCTCCAAAGTCTATGATCGGTTAAGTAAATATGGTTCTACATATTACATTGTTGGTTACATTAATAACCTATTTGTTTTGAATGTTCCCACTGGAAAACCACAAGCCGTATTATCTAGATTCCCAAGTAGGCTAAATTTACAGTAACTCGTAAATCCCCATAATTTACTGCTATAATTACTTCTCTGTAAAGGTGTGAAGTACTTCAGCAAATGCATTGTAGAATGATGAATGCATTACCTCTGTCCTGAATGGCTCACATTGACAAACAAGATGGTTTATTTTCCTATACACTGGTCGTAGAGAATAGTCTGAGAGAGTAAAAAAAAAGCCTAACAATTATTTTTTTTATGATTAGAATAAGCAGTGTGTCTTCACCTTACTGGAGAATCCGATGAGCAGAATAAACGCTGAACATGTTAAGCCATGGCAAATGTACTTGGTCTCTCCTTATGGAGGTTTGGAGTAGTGCACTAAAAGCTGCTTTTGTTGTGTCACTTTGTGAAACTAATACGCAGAGGCATTGAAAGGAACTGGATACCATAGGGGCATGTTGAACTGAGGCCAGCCTTTGTGGCTGGCCAGTAGTTTTACAAGCCATACTGATCTAGCTATTAAGATACTGGTCTGTTGTGTGCAGATTTGGCAAAAGAAAACATATATTCAGCAAGATTTTTAAAAAAAGTCCTCATTATGATTTTTAGAGTGCCTTCTGGGAAGGCCTGGTGACCTGGTGCATGATGTAATTCTATAAGCCTGTCACTAATAATTTCCCTCCCTTGTTAAAGGCTGAGAGAGTAATTCAGAGGGCCCCATCACTTTGGGGTGTGGGATTTCTAATTTGTGTTACATTATTTTTTTATAGCCATACATGTGTATAAATTCCAATGAATCTAATGAATAGAGGTTTTCTCATCATTTTAGCGTGTTTATTTATAAGAATAAAGTTAACCAGGGAAGTCTAAGTGAAATGTAGGATCCACCGAATTAGTTTTCTCATACTTTAAAAAATAAAATCCATTCATGAGGATTGCTTAGATAAATAAGTTATAAATACCCACTAAAGTGTTTCTGGACAGGGACCTAGTAGCTCCCATGATTGAGATCAAGCCATTCCTCCACTGCTCTCAGTACGTTATCAGTGTTCCTTTTGATGTGCGGCGTTACTGGTCATGGCCCGAGGCATGAGCGTTAGAAATGAGGTGTTAAGTGCGTAAGCTGTCAATGGCCCTCCTTTCCCCTCTGTGACCTTTTTAAAGAAAGTGATTCTGTGACGTTCCCCCATCAGGGCCCCTGCGACTGTGACAGACAGGAGGACACACATGCAAGTATTTATAGCACACATTTGTCAAAGAGCACATTCATCATCCAGTGAGGCTGCGTTCCCATGAAGAAGCGCCCCTGCTCATCTGCGGGTATTCTTCCTGCCGTTCCTGTCTTTTCCACCTGACGGCTTTAGCGTTTCATGTTGATGAATGTAGCGTAATCTCCAAGAGGTCAAAATATCCCTTTGTTGCCTGTCACCTCAGGGCTTGTTAATGTGTCACTGTTGCTATGTTTCCTGAACTGTCCACAAGAAAGTTTCTGTGCACATTTTAGAAAACATTTTTTGGAAGCACAGATTTATTTATTTATTTTTTATTTCTCATTGTCTTCTGAGATAAAATAAGTCAGAACCATAGCAAATGTATTTTGATGTACAAAGGTGTTGGATGCTATGCCATCTAAACTATTTGCACTGAAATCTTTGCTCTTTACCTGTCTTAAAAAGTATGTATAACTCAAAGCTTTCATATGAAGGATTTGTGTTATTACCTTGACAACAGGCAAAGAAATGTGCGGACATTGTTGCTGCTGGCCAGGCCATTTGGACAGAAGATTAGTTTAAATTGCAAACATCTTGGAAGTGGTAGAAAACTATTTCTCACGCTCTCACTAGACTTGGGTCCGGATAACCCAGGACCATTGTTCTGAAGGTTGTGTGAAGTGTGTGAAGGAAACTAAGGGGTTCCACAGTTAAAACTGCATGCTTGCAGTAGGTAGTGTATAGAATGTGACAATATGTTGATTGATAATAAATGATATAGACTGCAAACTGGAGTTGTCCTTCCATTGGTGTTAGTGTACTAGACCTTAATTCACTAACCAACATTCTCTCGATGAAAGATAAGACACAAAAAAAATAAAGTAATCATTAACTAGCATAAATCACTTTTTCTGGGAAACCCTAGTTATTTCTGTATTTGAACAGATGTGAAAGGTGTTAATTATTATATCCCATATCGGTGCCAGCACTTTAAGTGAAAAAACGGGAGAGAGATCTGAAACGTTGGCTGCATTTAAACGTCAACACATTTTTGACATGAGGAGCAGCTGCAAGCCGGGCTGGCGCACTCTCCCCCAGAGTAGAGCATGACACAGTGGACTTCCCTCGGTCTGTTCCTCCCTGCTCGGAGCCCATTACCACAGACCTGGGGGCCTACACCGGTCCCCTCTTGTCCCAGGGCTGCTGAGTGAGATGACACGGGGGAGGTCACTCTGCACACTCACAGCCGGCAAACGTAGCAGGCCAAGCATCAATGCGCTTTTCATATGGGGTGGAAAAGACTACGGTTTCAATGGAGGGTACGATGACCAGTGGAGTATTATTTGAGGTATGGTTGGTGTGTTGTATTCATTACTGTCGGGTCAAACGCTGCACTGGGAAATTTTCCCTAGTTGTTCCAAGCAACGCAGTTAATTCATCGTACAGCTGTAGAAAACTGCCTTCTCATTCGTTTGGAATAACTCGACAACGATTATGGCTTATCTTTTAGTCTGAGGCGGTGTTGTATTTGGCATGGTAATGTATTTAGCAGATGGGTGGTGATGTATCGCAGTCTTGGATTGTGAAGGAGGGGCTGCAGCCTGCCGTCGATGTCGGTGAGCTCATGGACTTTTGCAGGTGTCGTTTTCCTTGCCAAGGCTTTGACATACGCAATCTGCGTTTCAGGCTTGTTTCTCCTCTGAGGTGAGGACTATCAAAATGTTTGCCAAATTGTGCAATTGTTTAGCCGCGTATTACGTCAGTCCCCGCAAGTTTTCCATTTTCTTTACTTTGTGGAATCCGAGGGTGCTAGAGAAATTTCACATCCCCTTACAAAGGTACCAAAGTTTAGTGCGCGAATGGCCTAGGCCAGTGTCCGTCGTAACTCAAGAGGAATTCTCCAGCTCCTCTGTGTTTGCGGAGCGGCTGAGGCGGGGGAAAGCTCGTCTCTGGATAACCGGGGCTGTGTTTGGGTAGTTCCTCAAAGGCCCACGCCGACCTGTCCAGCAAACGTTAAAATTCGCGCTTAAAGAAGCTTTTTTCCCTTTACTTTCAAAGTCCCGTCTCCTTCCGCCCGTCTGTCTCGACCCCTTCGTTAGCATCTCAGCAAGCCATGGATGAAAAAACATCTCTCTCTCTCTCTCTCTCTCTCTCTCTCTCTCTCTCTCTCTCTCTCTCTCTCTCTCTCTCTCAAGGATTAGCAAGGCAGGAGTTATTCAGTGTTGCTAAAGCATATCATATAAATAGATATGTAATAATAAAATAAGTGTGTGTGTGAAAAATACACAAAAAATAACTGGTTTCACGAACTGTCCCTCACAGGCAGTAGATGTTGTGCTACAAACTCTTAGCCTGTTTTCCTACAGTTGTTCATGGTCTGGTAGCAGTGGAAATTCTAAATTTGGGATTTGAGGTAGGAGTCCCTCACCTGGTTATATTTAGAGCAGGATGGCAGGAAGTGCCCCTCGTTTTCTCCGTCTCATGCCACACAGTGATTGCTCAGTCTCTGCTCTGCCAGTTCTTTTTTAATTTAGCCTGTTTCAGAGAGACTGTGGTCACTGAGTCAGTACTTCATTAAGGTTTGTCTGGGATATTTTATTTTATCCTCGCAGGGCCCGACAGGAGTCTAGGTAGTTTGATACATTTTTTGCCAATGTTTGATGCAAAATGTCGTCTTGTGAAGGCTTTTAAAAATTATTATTGTTGTTGTTATTATTTATTTTTTTGTGGTTGTAGATATAGCACTGTTGCTACTGTCACCGTGGGTCTCTCTTGGGGCGTAACTCGTTGGTCTGAAGTGGCTTGTGCTGGTAGGAGTGTGGTTCCAACTGGTTCAGGTGGACCCAGAATATAGCTGCTCTTTTTTCAATGACCAACTGTTTAGTTAAACTCAACACACGTTATTTGGGGAGTTTTTGCGTAAGTGTAGGATGTTTTTGCGTAAATGTTGGATTTTTTGTGAAAACCTTCAACTTGACTTTGTCCGATTTGCTTTAAAAAAAAAAAATAAATAAATAAAAAAAAAGTTTGGCCCGTATTTCACTGCCATGCAGCACAATTGACCATCAAATATAATAATCTTAGCCAGATATTTATTGGGGGGTTGATTTTATACATTGTTCTTTTTATGGCATAATAAGCTCTGCATTCTTTCTAATCCAATTTATGGCCTTCCTGAAACTCCCAGGGAGTACCAAGGCTTAGATGGGTGTAACTAGTGGTCTGTTCCTGACTAGTGCCTCCCAGAATGAAGTGGTACCGGGTTCCCTGTTATCTGGCTTTTTTCGCTAGAAAACCATGACTCTGATCTTGCCCAGATTTACTGTCAGTGCCAAGGTCTGGTGTTAGACTCAGACTGCAGTCCTGCCTCACTGCTTGCCTCTGGGGGAAGATCTTGGTTCTTATTTATTTATTTTGTTATCCAAATTTTCAAACCGCTTATGTTTTCTGTGTATATATGGGTTTAACAACGTCATCTACATCCCCTATACCACCTTGAATAAGTCTTAGGAATAGTCCTTTACAATAGAATTGTGTCGAATGCCTTTTTAAAATTGACAAAGCAGGCAAATATTTTTTGTTTATTGGTTTGATGGACATGTTCATTTGTTTGGCTGTGCAGGGTGTGAATTTTATCATGATCAGCAAAGTGCTGGTTAAAAGCCAGTTTGACTCTTACTTAAGACAGTGAGCTCAGTAAGCAAGGCTATCATTGGGGCATTCATTATACTGTGGACAATCTTCCCCAGATTACTGCTCACACAGATGCCTCTGTAATTATTTGGGTTGAATTTGGGTCTCTCTCTTTCTCTCTCTCTCCCATTGGGCTGCAGGATAACTCACTTGGTGTTTGCTCACTTGGGTTTTTAGAGCCCTTTTGTAAAAAGGGAGAAAAGACTTCTGGACTTCTTGTCATTCCCCTTCTCCAAATAGTTGCCGGCGGTGGTTACAGTAGAGAGTGGAGGGCTGCTGTAAACGGGTAGGGGACAAAGGCGTGAAAAACTCTCCGGTACGTTGTTCTCTAGCTCCGACACCACGTGAAATCCCTTGTAAAACAACAGTAATTAGAGGACAGCCTTTGTGCCGCGTGGGTGGGGTGGTGAAGTTCGAAGCAGCTTGTTCAATAGCTGCGGGTGTCGCTCTGAGAGAGGCGGCCCTGGAGCAGGACCATTTTTTAATTGGATGCTGGGAACCTTTTATCTTTGTGTGTGTACACAAAACAAGGAGCTCCCTTTGTAAACTCTCGGATAGATGATACACTGTGAACTCTTGTGAAACAAGGTGAGTTGTTGTAAAAGAATGTGTTTTCTTTTTTTGCCCTCTGGTCTTGAGTGTCTCATTTTCTAGGTTTTTCCACTTGCCTTAGAGACTTTAAAAAAGGGTTTTCTGTTTTTCATTTGTCTAACAAGGTCTTAATACAACAAGGTTGATGTTTCTTTTTTAACGTAAAGTAGTCAATTTCCTTGAAATGCAGTCTTTGGCTTGATCCCAGCACAGTGTTGCTAAAGGCGCCATGTGCTGAGCCAATACCAGAACCGCCCGTCTCCTGTTGTAGAACGATCAGTGGTCCATTGTCAAAGGATCAGAACATAGGTTTGTTCTAAAAGGGCAAGGGCTATGTCTCACTAGCTTAGTGAGCTTAATTAGAAGATCTGTCTGCTGCAAGTCTCATATCTCTATTGACTAGCAGCCAACAGCTGCACATGTCATCTTCTGAAAGATGGAGAAAGGTTCTTGAATTGAATGTGTTTTGGATTTAAGTTGTGAGTTTATTTATTTATTTTATTTTTATACAGGAGTTCTACATGAGGATTTGGACCAGATTCGAATATGAAAGAAAGAGCTCTGACTGTTTCATAGGTAAGTTAAACCCTATGGTTTCACAGTCAATGAAGGGGGAGCTTCATATCTTGCTTTCTAGCTACCCTTAAAAGTTTCTCCACTGTCTGTGTACCCAAAGAACAGAAGGGTACGTACCACAGGCATTAGGGGTAATGGGTAAAATATGGGTTATCATGCCAGTTCACTATTTCGGTTTTTGTATTTTTTTTCTGTGTCTGAGGGCAGCCTGGAAATTGTATTAGTCCATGAGACCAGTTATCATATATAGCTAAATTATTAGGTGGCAGACTGTTGTGGTTTCTGTGTAGTAGAAGCTGGGGGCAGCTGGTGGTGTAGTGGTTAAGGTATCAGGCTTGTAATCAAAAGGTTGCTGGTTCAAGTTCCAGCCCAGCTGTTGTACTATTGAGCAAGGTACTTAACCTGAATTGCTTCAGTGAAATATCCAAGTCACACTCCAAGACGGAGTAAAACCGTCTGCTAAGCAAATCAACTGTAGTGGGTAACATTTTTTATTATGCAGCGTGTAAATTAGCAATTTAATATATGTGTGTATGTATGTATGTATGTGTGT
>JAOYSI010002160.1:0-15020 GCA_025775065.1 Hiodon alosoides
GTGTGTGTGTGTGTGTGTGTGTGTGTGTGAGTGTGTGTGTGTGTGTGTGTGTGTGTGTGTGTGTGTGTGTGTGTCTGGCGTTGGAGAGTTCCTTGTGGATTCTGACTGACGGAGGTGAGGCCGGAGGGAGGCTCTCTCAACAAAAATGTGTGCATCTTTAAGTCACAGTCAGACAACAGCCCCAACCGCAAGGAGGTAAATAACTAAAACAACATTTTCACGAACTGATTTATTTATTTATTTATTTATTTATTTGTATTATCATTTTTTAGATTTGATGTCAAATTAAAACAAGAAAAATATCTTGCCAAGCATTTTCATAGTATTAAATTTATTTTTGCTTCTTATCAATGTTCTGAATAGTAACTGAAGCTTGAGTACTACAAAGACCCCCTTAGAAATATTTGATTAAAGAGATAATTACATAAATAAACTGGCTCACCACTTTCAATAGAAAAGGGGCCAAGGGAGAGACTCGATCTGACAGGCTGCAGATTTGTGTTAAATTAAGACACTGAACGCTTAATACTCGATTAAGCAAATCACTTCTCATTACGTTTATATTTTTAGTCGCTTGTTCATAAGCTAGGCTTTATTTACCGAAAATGGAAAGCATTGAATCATGGTTACCACGAGATAAAATGTCGCAGCAAACAAAATAAACTGAGCCCCTTTCGCGGGCATGACTAAACTAGGAATTATCCAAAATAGCCAGATTTAACTGACACACAGCAGGTTAATTCCATCTCTCTCCCTGGATAAAGCTAGCAGCAAAATGCCATATCTGCTCTGACATAAACCCTCGTGTTTAGTTTAGCACACGAGAACTAAAAACAACTATTTTTTTTTAATCAAAGGTGTGGACTTTGAACACAAATCAAGGACCTCTGCCTTTCGACGCAAAACTACCGATCCCGGAATATTCCACAGTTCTGTTGTCTTGCGTGGAACAGCTGCCGTTTCGGCAAGCTCAATTAGGGGGGCACCCGAGTGTGCGCAGCGAGCCTGTTAAAATTCCTGGGTCTCCAGCATGGTTACGCATTCGATTTTCCACACAAAACTATTTGCACTGCAATTTACGCCGCGTCGGAGGAGTCGGTTCCCCAAGACCGAAAAGCGGGGATACATTCTCAGTAGGAATACCTGCAGGTTACCATGCAAAATAATCCGCCCTCCATGCAAAATGTTACGCCAAATATTTGTTTATATTAAATATTATCATTGAATAGCTTCCCAACGAAGTAAACGTGTTAGCCACCACAAGCTCTATCTATCTGGAACTCTATATGGATACAGATTGCATACTGAACTGAAAACATCAGATCTACAAAGGACTAATAAACAATTACGACAACAATTATATGTTTGGCGTACTCACTATGACTTCGCCCTCACACTAACACATTTACTACCACCATGCGACTCAGTTCAAGATTAACAGTAATTTGTCGTTTATAATTAATTTCCCAGGATGAGATAACAAAACATACTTTGTTTGACCCATTTTGTCTTAGCTGTACCGTATGATTAATTAATCATCACAACGGATGCCTAGAGCAACATTTATTTAGGTAATATTACAGATTGTTTTTATTTTTTATGAATACTAACTCACAGAGCCAGGGGGAATTGTGTGTGATTGATGTTTTTTCTTGATTAAATTAGAAATAGCAGACCCGTATGCTCAAACAAAAACCAACAACATTTAATTTGAGAGCTGTTCTGGAAAACATGCGAATCGTACATTTGAAGGTGCTTTTGAAATTACAGGACATGCGGATAATCCTGAGTTCCTTCTTCGCCTTTACTGACCCATAGGCACTGTGGCAAAATTTCTTGGGACATTTCATACATAAACCTCTTTGTGGTTTGTCACTGTTGGACGTTTCAGAGATTCCTTTCCCCCACAGTGTATCAATATCCCTTAAGTCTTGACGCCATCTGAATGATTTTAATAATGCATGATTCCCCTAGTATCCAATTACCATATCTTGACTGAAAAGTATCTCAGATGTTCTGATTTGATGTCCATCATTAAAGTCGAAAATTATAGAAAATCTACAAGTGGCAGCAAAGAACATCTCAGTTCATCGCCAGTTCACTAGAATCCCTTTGTATGGGATGTCTTATAAAACCAATTCATTCATGAATATTTTATGGACTTCCCGCTCAGAAAGTAGTGAAGTATCTGACGATCCCATTGATTCGATCGGACCGGCACATAGCACCGTGAAAAGTTCAATGGGCGAGTTTTTGTATCGGGGCTGAAGGCTGTGGAATCTTTGGGGATTGACATCCAAGCAAGGCGCCCCCTTGCAAGCACTCGCCCTCTGTGATGGGCAGACGTCCCGCACGCTTTTCGCCCCTAACCCTTTGGGCGTGGGTGAGCAGGACTTTGGACCGGCTAACAGGAGAGGCACCCGGGAACGCAGCCTGCTGTTATCTTTAGGGGTGGGCAAAACACCTGGGTCTGCCATGCTCTGGCAGTTTGAGTTGCAAAGGTGAGTTTTTTCCCCCCTCTCACTGCTCTGCTTTAAAGCTTGGACGCCCCATGGTGAGACATGTGTTTTTAAGTCAATGTCAGACAATAATGAGCTGTGTAAACACACAACTCCACATCGAATCCATCAGCAACAGCAGAGATCTCATACTGGGAGGGCTGAAAGAGAAACCCGCACGTTTAGTCAGTTGTCTCCGTTCCAGTAACTCTACAGGTATATGCTGACATATTTAGGTAGCAAGTTTTTCCTTTTTTTCAAGTCCCCACTTTTATGTGTTTGCATGTCACAAACAGTCGCGCCCCTTAATTTCTCCTCCTACCACAGCTTCAGTGCTAAATAAGCACGCTTGGAACGTATCAGGGTTCTTACCCAGGGGACTACGGATCCAGACCACAGCTAAAAAAGCCTGCCGCGGCCTTCTCCGTGCGATGACCAGCCAGAACAAACTGACGGAACCGAGAACACACGGCATCCTGGTGTACACCAGTGGGTGGCTTGGGCACGGCTAAGGCCTGCAGGTGGGCGGGCGACTTGGCGGTGACGGCGGGGCGTAAAGAGAACCCGCAAAGCCACACCGCTTCCCTGCCAGATAAAGCGGAATAAACACAGAAGAGGAAAAATAGAGCACCCTGTCTTCAGATGCCATGACCAATGGTGAAATCGGTGAAAATCGGTGAAAAGATTTGCATGCTGCAAGCCACGGAAAACGTTGCACACACAAGGGGGGGGCAGATTTCAGCTCCCGTCTCTCGCACTGGCTTTATAAGCCAGATAAGCTCTTCAGAGACGTCTCTGGAAACTGCACGGGAACCACAGCGACAAAAAACTCTCAGAACTCGCGATGAATCAAACGGAACGCGTATGCTAAAAAGTTGTCTCAAGTAAAGAAGTACAAACAACGGCGTGGGTGCGTTCTGCTTTTCCTCAAGTGTCCTCCCGAAGCAGAGGAGTTCTCCTGCACATTGCATGAACAAGCAGATTCTCCAGGGATCTCCACCACCGCACCAGTGTACTCAGTGAACATATGGGAAGACCAGGACACTTTGGATTGCCACTTCATAAAGTGTGGCATTAGCCTGATAAATATTATAGTAAATATTTACTCCCTAAACGTAACCCTTGATGGGACAGTGAGAATAACAAGAACGAGATCAGTTCAGTGCATAATTATTAAAATTTCAACCTCAACCTCAGTGAACAGAATCATCTCGTTAATGATTGTCGTCAAATTTTCTAATTTGCAACGCTTATCTATTTGTAGTTGGTCTAATATACTAAGAAAATTCTATCACATTGTTTACCTAACTTTATATGAATTATCGCCCACATTTCACAAAAAATCGACCGAAAATTGTAAACACTTCTGTTACAGTACCAGGTGCTGACTCCTGAGGAATTATTTGGGATAGATCTAACAGCAATATAGGAAGAATGTAGAATGTATCTTGACTGTATGCAATCTTATTGTTTACTGAAACACAAGCCTGGATAACTTAACCGGATTTGGATTTTAAAATATCCTCGTAGGCACAACGAGTAGTGATGGAAAGGTGATTACTGTTCTGTGATGTGAAGCGCTGACGTAAAAAAAAAAAAAAGATTGTTGCCTTTTAGTTTACAGAATAATGTATAGTAGAATAAAAATAATTACGAGAACGTCATTACCATCTTCACATTGATGCCAGCTATAGCTAAAAAACCTGGAATTTATATTTATTTATATTTATTTATTATATTTATATTTATAGTGCTGTGCAAAAGCCTTAGGTATATGTCAAAACAAATAAAGCAAAGAGATTTTCGCAAATAATGAAATCAAAAGTTTCTAGGTACACTGTCCTGCAGTTTTCTAAGAAAATCAGCAGGTAGATTTTTCCAAGCATTTTGGAGAACTCTCCACAGACCTTGGCTCCCCTGTTTGAGTCCGTCCAGGTAATCCCAGACAGCCTCGATGATGTTGAGATCAGGGCTCTGTGGAGACCATGCCATCCCTTGCGGAACTCCTTGTTCTTTCTGAAAATGAACGTCTGGAAATCTAAGAAATCGTTGTTGTTTTTTTCTTCAGACGCACTAATGCAGAAGACAAAAAATAAACATCAAAGACATCAACGTTTATGTAAAAAAAAGCTAGGGTGCCCAAGACTTTTGCACAGGACTGTACCGCACCACACGTTTAACCTTCTCTTCTCCTGCAGCAAAGGAAAAAAAAATAATCCTGGCAATACAGGTATTACTCTGTCTTTGAAAACTTATATACACTTAGCATGTCAGCGCATTGATTGAATTTTTTTTTTTTTTTTTTTAAGAAACAAGTCTGACGGTCTACCTCTTCTGCGGAATACGAGATCAAACCCTTGTTTGATCTACGGGAGATCACTGCATTCCACTGAAGTGGTGGCATTAAGCTAAGTGTGATAACAAAACAGAACGAAAATCTAAATCAAAGATGGAATAAATCACCTTATATTAATGTTGTCTTTTAGCTGAACTAACACTCCGGAATTCTTTATCTTAATCACGGCAGCTGAACAGAAATAATCATTCCTACAAAATAAATCATTACCAGTGATCTTGATGTCAGACAGTGCTGTAAAACACTGATACTTTCACCTCCAAGTATGTGATCTATACATACAACTACTTGTGTTTATATAACCTATGGGGACAATGAAAACAGCAGATTTTAATATGAAAATACCCAACAGAGTTCGCCGGGGAGGAATTCTATTGAATTTCGGTACGCTTGGATTTTAATACGTATAAATATGCTTCATTTATTCCTAATCAAATAGAGTAATTAATTTGCCCTCTCAGAATCTGCATTTAGTTAGCGGATCTCTAATGGTTTAAAATACCCAAAAGGAATACGTTACAAGAACTAATCACAAATTAGATTGGGGTTTGGCAGACTACATCAATAAGGATTTAGTATAATAAAAACATCTGCATTGTGCGTAACATCTAAATTCAGCTACAGTAATAACTACGGCTGTAGTCCATGTATTCTGAATTAAAATTTTAAAAAGACATGCAATACATTGATAGCGCTTGTTGTTAAGGACTATAGTCATATTGGAATATTCAACATCGCTTGTCTAAACTCGTAAATAACGTGAGTTCAATAATGAAACGCCTCCCATCTTCAACACAGCTGCTGTGGTTTATGCAATGGATTTAAACTAATTAGCTGTAAAATCAAAAGAACACGGTTGGCCCCGTAAATAAACGAGGAGGGGTGTGGGATGAGAAGATAACTCGGCGTGGTCACGCCGTAATTCTGTTATCGGGGGCTGCCGTTTGCTAGGCGCCGGCTCCTGACATACAGATATATACACCGGCAGCATTCCCGTCCAAACGCCTTTATGCCAGCAGTGAGATTTTTAATGCATTTTACAACGCGTGTCGTTATGTAACGCTTTGAGTTAAGCACAGCAAAGTAATTCCTTTTTTTCCCCTCGTTCTAGCTCTTCAGAATATGTGCAGTCTTCACGAACATGTGCAGGCTAGACAAAGACTTCTGATCTACGACGGAATAGGGTCTGGTAGCTAATACTGGATTGCAGATGATCGCAATACCTTGCTTGGTTTTTTTTATCGTTTTTATTATTTTATCATTTTTTAAACCATATGTAGTGGGCGCTGGTTTGCAAAGGCCTTTTCAACAATGTATTACATCGGGTGTGGTGGCGCGGGGCCCCTGCTCGTCAGCGCTCAGACAGGAGAATTTGACGGGGCGAGCTTTGTATTTAGGAGTGGGGGCCGCACACCCCGGTCCGTGACCCCCCCAGGTAAACCTCTTAGTAATGCATGTAAATGGGCGTTGTAAAGTCGCCTGTGTCACGTCGGAAGACCTGTCATTGGACCATTTTCTGGCTTGACCGTTTTTGTTAATAATTTTGTGAACCGGAACATGTTTTGTGCCGAGCTGACTGTTCGGGGAAAATTGAACTTATTTAAACTCTAAACCGTTATTTTCTTTTCGCTGTTTTTCAGATCACTGTATTCGTGTAATGTAGATTTATTTTTATACAATTTTATTGATTTACGTTCTGATTTGAAAGGAATGAGTTATATATGATGAATGCATAATGCTGGGTTTAAACCTCTATAACAGGTAATGTATTAGAAGTTAGAAGTACCCTACACTTCAGACATGAAAGAATTCATCTTTTAAAAAATGACAAGTTCCTTTTTTTTTTTTTACACACACAGTTCTCATGAGACTCCTAAAGTATATTTCGGGGGGTTGGAATACAGATGAATTGATGTAATGTAGCAATTCCATCACATGCTTTGTACCTCAGACACACACACACACACACACACTAGCACATAAAGACAAAGGAAAAAGCAGTACTCCTAAATCCCCTAAGTGTGTTTTCATGTCGTAACAGTAAAGATGCACTGCTGTCACTGTGGTCTGTTATTCTCCATAGTGGGGTTTTTTGTGTGTATAATGGAACTGAATGCCACTGCAAAGGGAGAGTGTGGGGGGAGAGAGGGAGAGGAGAGGGAAGGGGAGCGAGCGAGAGAGAGAAAGAGGAGGAGAGAGGGAGAGAGAGAGAAGGGGAGCGAGCGAGAGAGAGGAGGAGAGAGAGAGAAGGGGAGCAAGCGAAAGAGAGAGAGGAGAGAGGGAGAAAGAGGAGGAGGAGAAAGAGAGAAAGAGTGAACAGAGAGGCCCAGTTGCTCACAGGAGGGTGGGGTTCCAGGTGTCAGTGTCAGTGTGATTCATACACACTGTGAATTCTTCTCTGCTCAGAACTGAGAGGAACGTCCAGTGGGACACAAAGAGAATGTGGCAGGGGATTATTTAGAGAAGCTCTGTGAATGCTATTGAAAGGAGTCTGGTGGCAGTTTCCATTAGACTTTTAGCATTATACAATGTGTGGCTGCCTACTTAATATGTAACAATGCTAATAATTACTATGGTTACAGTTACAAAACTTCTTGATATATTCTTTAGATCAAAATAAATGTCAATGACAATAATGTTCATATAAATAGGCTCTCCAGCCAAAAGGTCTCTTCTTTCCAGTGTGACCCACATGTATGCATACAGTATACAGAGGGGGGGGGGGGGGGGAGAGAGAAAATTAGATGATGGATAGAATAGAATTAATATAATATTTAAAGTGCAAGTTTTAAGTGATGAAGATTTTTGAACCAAACCGAGGCTGTATTTGAAGAAAATCCCTGAATATTTCTATTCAATCCAGAAGGTTTGTGTAATTGGCAGCCTTCAGGACATTTGCAATTTCATTTTTTTGATTACTTTAGTCGACCATGACCGGTTCCAAAAACCCGTCCTGCCAATTCTTGTCCTTCATGTGTATGAATGAGCACTAGGTCACTTCCTATTTATACCTTCATACAGGTAGAAATGCAGACTACCTCATTCAGCCGCTTACAGTCTCTGGCCTACCCATTAATCCCACAAATTTAATCCTGCCAGAGGTCATTACGTCAATTATTCTGTCGATTCAAACTGAAGCAGGAATGAATTTTGTAATGTGCATTATTAGGTTATCATTTTGATTGAGGGCTGACACTTCTGAAGAAAAGATTATGGAAAATCTGTGTGCATTTAATTTCCTTTTCCATTTGGGCACAACAGCTCTACCAGCAGCAGCTGGAGAACCAAGGGGACCGGAGAGTGGACCAGGGGTGGGAGGTTCTGGGAACCCCGGGGTGGGAGGTTCTGGGAACCCAGGGGTGCAGAGGCTGCTGGTTTGGTTAAAACTTGACTGAGAACAACTCAAAACTTTGACAACCCGCTAATCACATTTAATAAAACCGTTGTCTCTTCTGCTCTTAAAAAAAAAAGGAAAAGAAAAGGCTATTAAACACGATTTTCCGCAAAAGTGCGATCAGTGGGTCGCCGTTGTTGTGTTGAAATCGTCCCTGTTCAAAGGAAATCTCAGTGGCCAACTGAAGGGTGAACCTGCAGGGTCTGCCATCCTAGAGGACCACGGTCTTGGTGGTCTTGGTGGTCTTGGTGGTCTGGATGGATTCAGTCTCAGCGCCATCAGTTAAGACTCACGCCACGCCGCGTAGTCCGATGAGAAGCTGATAAAGTGAACAACACAGGTCAGGTTCGTTGCATTAGGATTGATAAAGGAAGCTCATAATAGTCTACTCTTGACTCATGCTACCCTTGCCTTAGCAACGACGCTAACAACGTTTGGGGTTCTGTGTCATATCAAAGGTTTGGAGTTTTCTGACTCAAAGTAAAGTAAAATTCCAGCTGCCCTTTGCATCTCTGTGATAATCTTTTTAAATGATCAGGCAGCAGTCCAACAGACATTTAAACAGGACTGTCATTTCTGCACGGGATACGTGAAACCACCCCAACCAAAATATCCATTACATCCAAATCCATTGAATAACTTGCGCAAAGGCGATTTTGTGTTGCCATAGTGACGTGATTATCGACCGTTTTAATTTCTGACTTTGAAAAGGTCCGTTTTGTTCCCGGTCTACGAAGAACAATTGATGACTTTTGACACTTTTGAAAGTGTCAAAATCACTGTCAGAACAGCGTGGACCGAGACCAGTGGATTTAATTGTTCCAAAAGTTATAACAAAGACGCATCCTTGAATGTGGTCATTAGAAATTGTAATAATTTGTGTCCAGAGGTCAGGTTTCACTCTGCAAGTACGAATTTATTAAAATCATCATCTTTGGGCGTTCATTGTAGCTAAGTGGGCTCTCTGCAATATTCTGTTGGGGATTCACACCGCATTTAAAAACATTTTTATGTATTTTATTTTAATGTATAATAGTGATTTATTATGTTTCCAAATATTATATATTTTTCTAGGTTATTAAATGCATTGATGTAAAATGTGATTTATAAGTCAAACTTTTGACTTGTCCCAGCCATAATGACTGAGATACAACAATAGCTGTAAAAATGTGTGTCCTGTTTTGTCCTGTTTATATCTGATATCAACATAGCAGTGAACCAGAAAAAATATAATCAGCCGAATGATACAGTTTTCATCTCCAGTTAGACTTTAACAATTATCCAATGCATTTCAGCCCATCAGTGGCCATCAAGCTCAAATGACCTCCATATTTACAACGGGTCCAGAGGCACAGTGAGTGCGTTTCCCTGTAGAACAGAAATCCTCGCATTTTTGACCAATCGCATACCAAGGGATAAAAACTTAAACTAAAACAAATACCCGTGTCCTTGTAACCAACAGATCAAACTGACAGTTTAAATGAGTACTGAGAATCTTTCTGTCTGCTTTTTTCTTTTTCTCTTTTACTAATTTTACATGGTTTTACCATTTTGAATTTACCTTTTCTTCTAAAATCACACGCAAGCAGAAAATATTACTTTTAAATTTACTATTTTATTGACCTTAATTTCTGTTATATATTGTATTATATTATTATATTATTATTACTATATTATTGCCATGAATTTCAACATTTTTCACAGTATAACACAGAACATTCTGCAGAAGTTTTTAATTATACACTTAAATATTTTTTGTTTTAGCAAACATTCTGCAAAAAGTTAAAACGTCAGTTACATTACTCACGAAGCAATCAATCCGGTGTGCTTACATTGCAATGTTAAGTTTCACAATGTTGAGGTTAAGTTACAACTAAGGCAGGGACCAGATCCAAACTTTACAGAACTGTATTTAATATCCTTTTCTGTTTATGAGTAGTAGAAATACGGTACTTGCAACAGAAAGAAAAAGCTGTCAAACAGCATTTCATTAAATGCGATTAGTAGGTTGTCAAAGTTTTGATTTGGCCTCATGCGAAGAAAGCCAAGAAGACACAATTTAAAACGTAATAACTGCGCCATGCCCTTAATATTCTGTCAGGCGAATGGAAGCAGCATCCCTTCGGCATTTTAATTAAACACGCCTAGGCAACTCACAAGGCCTACGGTGTTGAGATAACAAGTAAATATTTAAACAACGTACGCCAGTCTGCTAATATTGTTCAAGGTGGAGGCACTTTGGTGTTCTCTCAAAGCATGGCGTTACAGTTGGGTTGTCCAAATACGTTCTTAGACGATGTAAAATATCCCCTTGTGTTGTGTGGAGGAACATAACGAACGTGGCGTGGAATTTCCCTAAAAATAAATAAATAAATTATAAAAATAAATTTGTTCCTGTAGAACGGACGGGGGGGACACTGTAAATTTCCAGATGAACTCAGTCTTATTGGGTCTTATTGTTTCTTTCACGGTACGTTTTCTTTCTTTTTTCTTTTTCTCTCTCTGTGGGATCAGAAGACGCTGTTGTCCCTCATTGATGCTTAAAAGTGAAATACTGTGCTCCTACACACGTCTACCTCCTTTGGGCACGAGGGGTCCACAGATCGTAAATTCACGGGTGAAACGGTGGAGTTGCCATGAAAATCTATGCGCTGTTGACTGAGGCACCTAAACACCGGGACCATTTTTGGCAGTGCCGACATCCTACTGACGACGCCTGCTTGTCAACGCCCGTCAGCGCCCGTCAGCGGCCGTGAGTCCACAGGCCTTCCTTTGTGTCAGGTGAACACAGAGAAGCGTGTGGTTTGTAAATTAACTGCGTGTCCACTGTTGCGTGTTTGAGGGGTGCAACGCGCGACGCTAACCTCGCGGGGAACTAAAACATTTCTGTTGCGTCTCTCTCTCTCTCTCTCTCTCTCTCTCTCTCTCTCGCTCTCTCTCTCTCTCTCTCTCTCTCTCGCCTTCTCTCGGGACATGTGCTCATGTTACCTGCTCATGCCTCCCTTTTTCATTTGGCTCATTTCAGGAAATGAAAAGCCACATCTGTCTCACACAGAGGAGATGCCGTGTATATTTAAATTCTATCAAAATCATAACTGAAATAAATTACCTCGCCCTGGGCAATCTAAGATAACCGAGGGAGGCTTTACCAGTTGACATCCACAGACAATACAGCACAGCCCACCGTTCCTGAGACTCTTCAAGTCAAAAATCAGAGGTCTAACTCTTACATTTTCTACTTGTTTTTTTTTTTAGGCTGATAGTCATGAAGGGTTCCGACCACACAAAGCTACATGCATAATAATTAGCCCTGTTCAAAATTTGGACTCTCTCTCTCTTCCTGATTCACTTTGCCAGTTTATTGAGTGGGCTTTTAGCTCCCTCGCCCATTTTCTGCAGGCCCTCGCCAATTCTCTCCAGCCTGGCTGATCGCAAAGAATTTTGGAATCAGATCCCCCCCCATCCCCTTCTCCCGCCGAGCTTGGGATTTGTCCTGGCAGCCCAGTCACACACAAAACTTTCAGAGAATGAATACACTGAATAACCTCGCAGCTAGCTTCTCTTATTGTGACTGGAAGTTGTTTCAGGCTTTATCACCGACACTTCCTGGCCTGTTTTATCTTTAAAGACCATTTGTCTATCAAAACTGCATTTTTATTGATTGGCCGTAAAAGCCATTTAAATTTTTTTTTTTTTTTAATTCCAGGACTCCATCATATAAGACACACATTTCCCATGCAAATGCAGAGAACCCGCTTACAAGATTTGGCCAGTGCCAAAAAAATACATTGGAAGTCGGAAAACAAACCAAACTTTGTTGGCCTTGTTTCCCGATCGACATGCTCACTCAGTGAAAGCCAAAAAATGCAAATGACCAGAGGTTTGGGTTTTGGTGTAAAAGCTTTTTTTTCTTTCTTCCCTTCGTTTTGGAGGCTTTGAACAACAGCCCTACGTGAAATTAGTACTCTGTATCGTTCTCTGTCTGTCTGGGACATGTAGTTTTAGCAGTTTTAACAACCATTACGCGTCAGTCAAGACATACATGTTGGTGAAACATGTATAACTTTACAACTTGAACAATAGGGCAAAGGGAAGCTTGCGAAAACATCCGCCTCCCCCCCTTCCACTGATCCCTTACATTAAAAACACGACGTGGTTAAAAACCTGCCAGTCACCGACAAACAGAATGGCTGAGAGGAGGGAATGAGGCATTCACTCCTCTATAGCGAGTGTTTCCAGACGTCCCGGGGGCGACAGAGTCACAAAAGGTCCGCTCCAGGAACGTTATGCAAGGGAGCGCTCTCCAAAAGAGCGGAGGATTCCGGCTGGCCCGGCGTCCAGGAGCGGACCCAGGAGTGGACACCTCTCAGTGTCCTGTTTCACCCTGCCATGAATAACACCAGCCTATTAGAAGCAGTATTTTTTTTCAAGGGTTCAAATGAAGCCATTTTGCAGTTGAGGGTTCACAACTTCACAAACGGATTCGCTGATCAGTGACGTGACCGACCGAGGTTCTTAAGTCCGCTTTCCAACCACGGACTGAGTGATCTGCTGAAAAATGTAAAGTAAAAAATAATAAAAACTGATACCAGATCAGTTATAAATGGCACGTTCTGTCTGGAACTTGGTGCGTCCGTTTTAAACACCCGGTTTAATCTCATTAGGAGTGCCTGCTGACGTTTTTTCTTCTTTACGACTTCACAAACAGTCGGTCGTGCTCAGTAACTCTCTGCACCTTCAAATCTTCTTCACCCTGCCTAAGCTGACCGAGAATAACTGTCTGCTTGTTTACATTCACGTTCGTGCCCTCCGTTTCTCTTCATAAGAATTATTGTGATAAACCGCGTGACTTATCGGGGTGGTGTTTTATTCATGTACTCACTAGCGGTTCCAGACGGGTGCGAAGGACGCCTATCTCGCACTTTTTCGTCGGCAAAGAGGAAGCAGCCTTGTTATTGGTGGAGTGCTCAAACTCTAAACGGCGACCGGTAAGTGTTTGTGTCTCAAAAGGAGGGAAATGGGATTCCTCTACACCGGCTCCCTTCGAGTGTTGGTGAATTTCAAGCAGCCTGGACAGAAGAGTGAGGGCCGTCTGACAGAGTTCCCATAGCTGGAGAACAAGGGCCCGGCTGAGGGCCGTTCATTCAGAGACGTTGGACGTTGGGAGCGTTTAAATGCGGCCATTGTGAGCCTGTTATCCGGCCCGCTATAACAGGTCGCCGTCTTGTTTTTTTTTTGTTTTTTTTGAAATCATCCGCATACATTGGTGGCCTGTGTTTGTTTGATTTGGAGTGACTGGGAGAGGGAGGGGGAACGGTATGGTGAGGAGCCAACAAAACCGCCGCTTCCAAGCTAAACTGATTATCTGGTGGTTTTGGAGGGCCCGTCTCTGGGACGCTGACAGGGAACAAACACGCACCTTGTCCCGTCATTGTTTGGCCGCGGCGATCAGGGGAGCAGGGATTCGAGGGAGAGAGGCCCGCGGTTTAACGAGCGCTGGAACTCGGTGTCCGAGTGACAGTGAGGGGCGGGAGGGGAGCCAGACGCCTCTCCTTCGCACCTCCAGGACCTCGCCGTCCCCATTATACCTTCCTTTGTCCCGCAAAATGCAAGTATTAACTGGGAACTCATTAAGATTCATGACATTTTTGCAATAGCTGAACGAACCATTTGAATGACTGGGGAAAAAAAAGACGCCGGTTAAAGTTCCTGTAGCGGCAGAAAGTGAGTTTCGCTCTGTGACGAACAAAGTCTTATTCAGAGTAAAGGACAGGCGTTTTCAAAGAGCCATTAAAACTTCATCAAATTGGCATTTGGCTTGACGGACGGCTCTGAACTTCTCCCGTTTTCGAGGACGTGAGGAATCTCGAAGAACACGTACGGTGGGCCGGCCAATCACAATCTGCCGAATTTACAACCAAACGCAGAAGACAGTCCCGTTCCTAACACGTATCGAAGCCTTAGGCAACATCGATGGAGCAATGATGTGAATCAGTTATTGGAAAGAGACACACAGGTGTGAGGCTACGTTAGCTTGTTGTAGCACAAGGAGTTCACATCGTTAGCTTGTTGTAGCACAAGGAGTTCACATCGTTAGCTTGTTGTAGCACAAGGAGTTCACATCGTTAGCTTGTTGTAGCACAAGGAGTTCACATCGCATCGCAGTGGAAGGATGAGATGGTATTACAATGCCACAAGGGTGCTATAGCAGGAAAAAACAAAAACCCAAATGTTTCAACTCGATGTGGGGTCAAACTTCTCGGCTTTGCCTTCCCCGCTAATTTCCCTCCATGATAACCATCCATCTCTCCGTCCCGATGTGCCCGTCCCCTCGGCCTTCCGTCCCGGGGCCCACCGTGGGTCTCCAGTGTGTGACGAGACCAGAGTGGAGTGCTGCGCGGGGCCGAATGAGACAGATGACGCGGTGGGGGGGGGGGGGGATAAGGGGCCGGTCGCTCCGCGGATAATGGAGAGCCGAGGACTTTGCAATTAGCCTGGATAATTGTTGAACTGTGCAAACGAGCTTCTGGGATGAGACATCTCAGCATGAGAGAGACGACAGGCCCCTTCCTGTGAGGGCGCTGTTCTGGGGGCCCCACGAACTGAAAGGGCCCCGCACACATGCAACACTCACGCCCGCTCCTCAGTCCCGCACCGTGACACTTCTCCACCCCTCGCTGTGTCAGTAATCTCAGGAATAACAGACACAACCAACGTGTGCAACACTCACGCCCGCTCCTCAGTCCCGCACCGTGACACTTCTCCACCCCTC
>JAOYSI010002161.1:0-16325 GCA_025775065.1 Hiodon alosoides
CTCCCCACACACCCTCCCCGGGCGCGGGGGTGGGGGGCGTGGTCTTGTTGGTTGTTTTGGGTGTGTTGGGTTTTGTTTTTTTTGTTGTTGGTGGTTTGGGGGGGGGGGGGGGGGGGGGCCCCCCAAACCCAAAACAAAACAAAACAAAACAAAAACATGTGACCTCGTGCACTCGGCATACAGGCACAGCACTGGGGAAGCTAAGCTAGCGGAAGCCGTTTGCATTGTAACGGCAGTCTTTGCAGGCGCAACGCAAGACTGCTAACTGGCATACGAGTCAGCGTGAAGTAAACGAAATAAAAGAAAGTATTATCAGAGATGTAGCCATGCACTCTGCTATTGCAAAGTTTATATCCCACAGTTTAATTTCCTCCTTTCTGAATGAAATGACCTGTAGTATTGACCTAAGTAGGAAAAAAAGATGCTGTCGGCAAATAAAACCACAGACTTATAAAATGATGATAAAAAGGACCGTAGAGAAAAGTATTACTCTTATAGCAAATCCGTGTGCTGAGCATAAAACATACAATAATATTAAACAGTGGATAAACTAAGGAGGAACCAGAGACGTTTTAAAATCAAATTGAAGTGGTTTGATGCAACAAATACATTACTGTATTCATTTCACATTTGTTTGGACACGCTCATATCCAGACTTCACCATAATTTCTTTATATATGTAATATTAATGACTACAAAGCCAGTTAACTGATCTGACACACAGAAACCTACTGGTCCCAAGGAAGTCCAAAATCCTTCCTTTCTGCTTTATGTTTACAACTTCCTTTCAGCTGTACGGTTACAACATCCTTACCGTTACAATACTTGTTGCCCCGATACGTACAGTACTGTTCAAAAGTCTTAGGCACCCTAGCTGCACAAATGTTGTCTTTCAAGTTTATTTTTTGTCTTCTGTTGTAGTGTGTCAGTAGAAAAAGGTTTTTTAGATGTTCAAACATTCATTTTCTGAAAGAAGAACAAGGAATTCTGCCACAGATGGTATGGTCTCAACAGAGCCCTGATCTCAACATCATCCAGGCTGTCTGTGATTACCTGGACAGACAGAAGCAAGGCAGACAGCCAAAGTCTGTAGAAGTACTGTGGCAAGTTCTCCAAGATGCTCGGAACAATCTACCTGCCGACTGTCTAATAAAACTGCACAACAGTTTACCTAAGAGAATTGATGCAGTTTTAAAGGCAAAGGGTGGTCACAACAAATATTCCCTCCCATTTGATTTTATTTTTTTTGGTGTCTGTTTTAAAAGTTTTTTGTTTATTGTCCTTTATAGTATTTATTTTACATTTAGAGACTTTGAGTTTCATTATTTTTGAAGCATCTTCACTTTACATAGTTTTATTTTACATGTGCCTGAGACTTTTGCTTAGTACTGCATGTTCCTGCTATCAGAGAGATGTGCATGTCTGTTTGTGTGATTGCCATGTGTTTGTTTTTCATCTCTAGAAGCCTGCCTGTAGCGGATGGCTATGGATCCCAAGGCTGGTTTCAGATCCCAATTAAAGATAGTGGCTTTCTGAGGAGGCAAATGCTTTCAGCTTGTAAAGCCAGGATAAAAGGCGAGTTAACTAAAATACCATGCCCTTGGAATGTTACATTAAAACATAAAATTGCAGAAAATATTTTACTGCAAGCCTTTGCTTCCTGCTATTTCCTGTCTGCATTGCAATTCCTTCAGGTCAAAGTAGCTTACACATGCATATGCACGCAAGTATGTGTGCACTCATCCACACACTAACACAGGCACACACGCATGCACACATGCATGCACACACTAACACAGGCACACACGCATGCACACATCCACACACTAACACAGGCACACACGCATGCATACATCCACACACTACCACAGGCACACACGCATGCACTCATCCACACACTCACGCAGGCACACACACATGCACACATCCACACACTAACACAGGCACACACGCATGCACACATCCCCACACTAACACAGGAACACACGCATGTACACATCCACACACTCTCACACACACATGCACACACTAACACAGACACACACACATGCACTCATCCACACACTCACACAGGCACACACGCATGCACACATCCACACACTAACACAGGCACACACGCATGCACACATCCACACACTAACACAGGCACACACACATGCACACATTCACACACCATGTTGGGTAAACATAATCTTTTTCTTTGTGACGGTACAACGAAGTTGACAACACTCATTAACCTTGAACAAATATTTTGCATGACAAGGCAATTTAGAGGAAGGTAGCAGGAAACGGACTAATCAGATAATGCCAAGACTTAGCCTCTGAGTCCTGTCCTGTTATTGCTGAGTGCCAGTCTTTTTGCATCCTGGTGCTAATGCTATTTGCCACATTCAATTGCAAATTGCTCAGTACAGTGGTAAGAGCAGCAGGTTGAAACCACAGTTCCCCTTCCACATCTTTTTTGTGTCTGATGGTTTTTCTCTCTCTCGACAGCCGTTTCCTGTTTATGCTCCTCTTTTCTGGCTATCCACCCTGAATGGAATGTACCTCGGTCCCCACGGGGAGGAATCCGGAGGATCAGCCCTTTACGAGCGCCCGATGTGAGGCAAAGCAGACCTACTGAATCACTGCTTATGGTGAGAGGGCCTGGATGACTGAGAAAAACACTGTCGGGAGACAGGGAAGGGCCCTTGGTAATCAGCCGCTGGAGGCGTCCCCGTGGTGCAAAAATGAGTGCAAATGAATTAAAAGTGATCACACGTGTATCGACGGCGTGGTCAGACGTGTTTGTGTGCCTGCACTTACCACATTCTGTCCGGCCCGTTCCACTTCTCAGGGGTCAGGGCCTGTCCCAGTTTTCCCCAAACAACAAGGCCCGAGGGCGCGCCAAAGTTGGCTTCCGAGCTCACTGCAGTCCAGGGAGCTTTTTAGTACCTATGCCTAGACCTCTATATCCAACGCTGTGAGGGTCAGTTCCCTTCACGGGGAGCGGAGCATACCTGATCCCTAAACGGCTTTTCCAACCGCTGCGGTTGGCAATGTATCCTTACGGACTTATCTGGTAGTTTCAATTTGTGCTGGGTAAGTAACTGCCCCCGTGTGGCTTTGCGTCCCTCTTCGTCATCCTTGCTTGTTTTAAAGATGTGCTCCCATCTCATCTAGGGACGCGTCATATTGATTTTCTCTCCCTCTGTTGTCCGTAGTTTCAGAAGCCAATTTAGGAAGTCTATGGGTCTGCTTTAAGCCAAATTGCATCATCTTCCTGCTTTTGGGAGAAAAACTATTTTACTGTAATGAGCGAGTTAGCGGGTGATTGTTTCAGATACGGCCTGAGTCACTCAAACAGCCACGTCGTGGGAGGAATGTGTATGTGTGGGGTTTGGGCTGGTGGGTGGGGCTGTGAAGGAAACTTCCACCGCACCTGAAAGTGGAACAAGGACACAGCTGCAGGATCAGTCCGCCAGCGAGATTCTCAGTCTGCACCAGGAACAGGAGGTAATGCATTAGGAGATGATGTTACAGCTGGCACAGGACTATTTTGGGGGATAAATCACTGAGGATGTGGGGTTTTTTTTTCTCTCTCACCATGGTCACAATCTGTTATGATTTGTAAGGCAATCTCTGTAGGTTGAAAGAAAACAGCCCAATAAACAGGAAGAGTGTTAATAAGGCAGTGAATTATCATTTGTGCACAACGTCTGCAATGGCTGTTCTTTCACAGATTTAAGAATTTGAATGAGGGATTAGTCGATTAATTTAGTCATTTAATTAAAACCACGGTGGCTGTTATAAGTAGATTTGTTTTCACAGTGAAAACGGGCTCTGTCCTGCACCAGGCCTGTGTGTTAATTCTGACCTTCTGTCATTTAGAGGAAACGCCCCCGTTTACTCTCTTTTGTTTTGAAGGTGTTAAAGATGGCCTCGAACAAGGGCTGATTTTAAAAAGCTTTAATCCAGCCTTTAAGGTGAAACAGACATCAGCTTCACACTGCGTCCTTGTCCGTGCACGTCCTTGCTTTTCCCCCACAAAATAATATTTCAATCAATTTCATGAAGACTCTGCCAGTAAAAAGTGGCAGATGTAAATCCTGGGGAAGTTTATGACATTCCCTATTTGTGCTTCGTGCATTGCAGTGTGTTTTAGGGGGAAATCCAGGGGAAGATTATGACATTCCCTATTTGTGCTTCGTGCACGCAGTGTGTCTCCAGAGGATCTGCTGCAGAGGAACCTGCACAGTCGCAGATCTGCCACAGTCCAACGCAGGCCGATTAGCTGACCGTGGGACGCATAGCCAAAAGCTATTTCCACCATGCAGCTGCTGGTCTCAGGTCAGGAAATGTGACGGTCAGGGAACGTGACTATCAGAACAAAGAAATGTTTTACAACACGAACGAGGCTCTGAGTCGTCCAAATTCAGCATCGTGTCGCTCCTGAATTTCTCCCCCATCCAGTTTGTGTTTTAACATCAGCGCTGATAATAGCATTGCTGGTGGACTCACCCCTCCGATATTTGTTGAAACAAGAGGTCTTGATTCTCTGCACCCCAGAAGATTGCCGGAAGACCGAACTAACGAGACGTAGGATGGAGGTAATGGTGTGTTCACGCACCGCATCATGAAAGTAGTACGCATGTGTGATGAAAGTGATGCCATAGAGGAGATGGTCTGTTTTACTTTTTTAATAACGAGTTGACAAAGTCAGGAATGAATGTGATCACACTTGAAGGACAGAACTCAAATGAGTAAAGCTATTTTCATCTCAAGACCTATTCGTTTTATGTCTTTTTTTTTCCTTTGAGAAAAGCATTCTGGATGGATTCTAAATAGACTTTTAGGTGTGTCAAAACCTGACTGCCAAATGCTCACAGTTATAATTAGCCGCCGTCTCCATAATTCTTTTTATGAAGTGTGTGTTTTCTGCCTGATGCCTCAACAGTTTCTGCCTCTCTGGGAAGACAGAGGGCCCCGCGGAGAGATGAACCGATGGCTAGAGGGGGGCAAATAAATACACAGACATGGAACTTGGCCCTGCTGCCATGCATCAAAGTAAGAGAGAGAAGACGTGAACACAGCCCGCAGCCTGATGAAATTAAAAAAATGTAAACGTAACTGGTCTGGACATGTGTCGTGAAGGTGGCTTGATGTTAGATGTGGGGCAGGATGGCGGCTGGGTTGATTGCCTGTGGTTGGGCTCTTAAATCAGAGCCCTATCCAGCCCCCACGTGTCACTCAACAAGACACTAATCTCGTACGTATTATTAGGAGATAAATAACAAACAGAGGAGCAAGGAACAAGATCCGTCTTGCATGTACCCAACTGTAGAACAATAATTTAATGAAATACTAAAACCTTGAGAAGACAAACACACACACACACACACACACACACACACACACACACACACACACACACACACACACACACACACAAACATTTCACTAATACTCTGGGGGCTGTTTGACCCAGACACCTAGAGGACAGACACAGTGATGTTAGACATCTGGAAGGATTCAAGTTATCGGATTAACGCTGTGTCTTGCAAAAAGACACGCTGCCTGGTTTGGAATATCTTGCGCTTTCCTGCAGAACCGCAGGAGCGAAATATTTCAGGGCAAGCGGTCAGCCTGTGTGACGTGCTTTAGTGATACGTCTGCTCGCCAGCAAAGGACTGGCCTGCCTCTTTCTCCAGGCTCCATCTGTCGAATCGGCTGGCTATGACACCGAGCCCACAGTGAGCGGTCAGGCTTTTGCGAGGCGCCCCTGACAGAAGGGGTGCCGGCGGAGTTTTGGCAGCAGCGGAGATCTGGCTTTGAGGAGGCGAGGCTGCTTCCTGAGAAGGCGGGCTCTGCCCTGGCGCCACACAGACGTCACCATGATGTGATGCCAGACATGTTGCGGATGTGTTACAGCTCTGTTACAGCTGTGTTACAGCTGTGACGGCGCATTGGCCCATCAGTCATTTGCTACAGAACCGAAGACGTATTTCTCATGAGACGTCTTTGCACTGATGTATGTTAATGTCAGGGCCGGGCAATCTGCTCCTGTATGGTAACAGGTTCATCCTCTCATCGTTGCAATCCTCTTAGACCTCATAAAAAATGTGTTATTTATGACTTGGCTCAACGAGCTAGTTCATTCTTTAAACAAAAAAATCCCACAATCCAAGTACTTGTGTTAGGCGCATTGACGACAGCTAAATAGGCCCTGTGAGTGTCTGTCAATCTCCTGCCCTTTGATGGATGTGTGGACCTTGGGCGAAACTGAATTGGATTATCGGTTATGGACAATTCCTTTCCTTTTTTGTTTTGGTACAATACAAAATTTTCACCAAGGCGAATTTTCATTAACCTTTAAGCAAGATGGTAATCTGCGCAGCGAGGGGAGACGGAGAACACACAATGAGGGTTAAACGGTGCTGTCAATGACCCCTCGTCTGCGTAATCGTGCACCGCCAGTACAGCCAAATGTCAACCAGAAATGTTTCGGAGCTGGGAGGCGTGCGTCTCTCTCTCTCTCTCTCTCTCTCTCTCTCTCTCTCACACACGGATAGTTTTGCCAGGCAAAGTCACAGGGGCAAGAAACCTATTTTCTATTATTTTCTTTCTGAATGCGTGCGGACTGGTGGCCTACACTGGGTCAGGCGATACCGAAAGCCTCTCTTTGCTTTTAATTAAGAGCAAATGAATAATGGAAGCGTCGTCTGTTAAGCAACGGGGCCCTAAATGATCTCTCAGCTCCCGTTTACATCCCTCTCACTGCATTGTATTAATGAGTGTTTGCGGAGCTGGATTTTCATTTACTGTAAAGAAGCAGGGTGCTGCCACCCATTTCCTGTCCTCAGAGTGCCTCTGTACAGATTATTTTACTTTTAGGTAGGTGAGGGAGGGATCACCTTGCCCTGATACCCGAGTCGGGAATCTCGATCGCACTGCTGGCGAAAGCCGGCGGTTTCAAGGGTCCTGTCGTGGCATGTATTGCGGTTGTTTCCATCACTGCGGTGTCATCCTCCCACAATGCCATGCGAAGACCTGAGCAACCAGCGAGCCGGTCTTTGTAGCGCAAAACGGTTAGCCTTTCAGCTACTTAAAGACTTCCACGACGTTCCCTGCTACTGAAGCTCGGGGAGGAGAGAAACAAACAGCCCAGTGTGAGAGTGTAACCGGTGTAACAGATGGAGTGATCCATAAGGTTTGTGGGAGAGAAACGGTCAGCCTGGCTCAATCATCGGAAACCCAGCAGTGGCTTTCTAAAGAATAACGGGGAGCTGGAATGGACCGGGAAGCAGAAGCAGGAGGCGGGGGAGAGGGCGCAGGGAAGATAGAGCGTCCGATGAAAGGTTTCCCCCAAGAGTCACTAACCCGCTCGCTGCTGCACCAGGAGAAATCCCGCTACCTGCTACGAGGATGGCTGGTTCTATCAGGAGTGTCTTCCTCAACAGAAACTTGGGGTGTGTTCACTACATCTTTTCACCGCCAGTGTATGAGATGGGGTCTGCGCCTGACGTCACCGGCCCACGCGAATGGCACTCAGACAACTTCGGGGGATCTTTTAACAAACCAAATCTTGCACCATAGCGGAGTTTGTTAAACGGGTTGTATTGATGTATAGATCTTTATTTAGATATTGATATTTAATTCCCAACTTTACGTATACCAAACATGATAATGCATAAAGTTGTTTGAAAGGGGGCTTGCTTAAATGTGAAACAGCCGCCTTTTCGCTTCTTCAATCCTCACTAAAAAATGCTAACATCTTGATGGAATTACTTACTTCCTATGTGGGCGGTTTAATGAGAATAATACGATAATTAGCACTCAACTCCGGATTTTGGATATGAATTAAATATATATTTTTCACAGTAGAAATGGAATTTATTTTAAAATACGTTTAGTTGGTAATATTACGAAATAATGGACTATGATTACAATGAATAGTGATTTTGTAAGTGAGTGTAAAATGGCAGACGTGATAAATATCTGTGTGGAAAAACAGGTGTTTTTAAATCTGGAGAAATTGGCACAAAGTTGCACACAACTTTTACATTGGTGCCGCATAAATATGTTTTTTACCGTGGACTCCCACATTGGCGACACTGCCAAATGTACTGCCTGAAAGCCCAATTACTTCCGATTTTCCGTCCTACGTCTGTCTCCTGGGAATGGATCAATGCTCTGTGGTTGAAGTAACGTCCATATGTTCTCAGAGGAAGACCATTGACTGCAGGTGGGTCATCCCTGCCTTGTCAGTTGTTCTGTTGAGTAGCGACCACAGAGACACAGAACTGACATCGAATTGACTGGATGGAACTCAGTCAGAGCATGTTACGCTAAATAGGACCGAACTCCCCTGTAGAAAAACCCTCGTGACACTTTGTGACCACACAAGTCCTAAGGTTAAAAATCCACCCGGCTAAAGCGAGGCAGAATTGAGAAATTTGGAGGAATAAATATTTTACCACTGAGTTAGCCTGGTGAATTAGGATTGCTTTGAATCTTGCTGCAGTCAATAAACCATCAATTTTAAGCAGGGTTTGAGCCCTTTCGCCTGCTCACCCCTGACTGTCGAACCTTGGGCTTCTCCCCCTCAGGCAGGCATAGAGAGAAACCCCTTGCAATAAATCATCAATTAGGCTTCACTTGGAAACGTGAATGATTCGATACACCGGCTCATAAATAGTTTAACTTTGAGTCTTGATGACCAGTTTTTTGAAGATGTTGATCAATGTGAATTAAGGAATTCTAAATGATAGCCTTGGTTTCTTCTCAAACTAAGCTGTACTTGAAATGTTACCATAAATAATAAAAGAGTACCAGGTGCACTAAAACAGGAATTTAAAATTTTCTACCAGATTGTAAAGAGCTGCAGTAAACACAACACATCATGATTGCTATTACAGGTTAACTCCCTGTAGCACGCCTGGACATGCCCAGTCCGGCATTGGGCAGAGACAGGGAGATGGGGTTCAGGGTGACGCCTTTCTATTGGCATTTTACAAACTAATACAAACAGACACAACAAACTATAGCTTGCAATTAACAGTTCCCTTTCAGGGTAACATAACAATCTAAGAAACAAAGGAAAATATCCAATGCTAAGAGTAAATTGCCAAACCGGTCTCTAAAAAACCTCACCAACACCAAACTGACCTTCTCAGTATCCACTCTCCAAAAACCTCACCAACACCAAACCGACCTTCTCTGTGTACACTCTCCAAAAACCTCACCAACACCAAACCGACCTCAGTGTCCTCTCTCCAAAAACCTCACCAACACCAAACTGACCTTCTCAGTATCCACTCTCCAAAAACCTCACCAACACCAAACCGACCTTCTCAGTGCCCCATTGACTGACTTGAATTAAGATGGGCTTCTCGCCCCTTATTGAAGCTTATATCTGGGATCCCTGTCCCACTCAGAGGTAAGTGTGCACCTTGTCTCATAGTCTGCATTCATGCATGCTACAATGCTGCTGAGGCAATACGCAGCACTAGTATTGTAATGCAACCCGCTCAACAGCGCTGTTTACAAGTAACGAGAGGGGCTGGGAGGCAAAAACAAAAACAACCCCCCATTCCTTGAGTCAGCAATCCCGTCTGGCAGCTACAACGAGGCTATTACTCAATTGCCCCCTAAATTAGCCACCTTGCTAGCAATCCATATTCAGCTATGGAAATCGGTAAGAGTAATTATTAGCGAAGTTGAACCCCATCTCCCCTCAACGACACTGCAGCTGATGAGGAGACCAAAGATGCCGTGCCAGTGTGCCGTGAATGTAAAGTGGGACAAGGAATGCCTATGGTTATCCACGGTTGAATGTGTTGTCAGTTGTAGATGGGTTCACATGTGTCTAGTTAGTTATAAATCTGTCTGTGTATCTGTCTAATCGGTCGGCTAAGGGGCCATACTGTTATTTCTTAAAAAAGAATGATCCAATCGCGTCAAAACTCCACAGTCAGAAGCGCATGAGATATAGATCTAGACCTCTAGACCTGCTGAGAAATTATCAACCTAGATAAATAATTAATGCGGCACACACTTTCAAGCCTTAATTGAGATTTCAAGGAGACAAACATGCCATCGCAGTGAAGACAAGCATAAAAGCCAGAAAATCCCAAGTAAACATTTTCTCTTCATGCCAGGCGATTAAATCATTTTGTCTGAGAAATGCTAAATTTCTATTTTATTTAAAAAATAAACCCTTACCAGCACTCAGCGGCTTATTTGATTAGCTTTTTTTGTGTGTGTGTGAGTGTGCAAGTTCTTTCTTCTAGGGTTTTTAACACCGTTGATCTCAACTGAGCAAGCATATCTCGGGGAAACTGTTTTGAAGTCCTGAGTATAGTGTGATGCGAATTTACAAGATATCTCCATAAACTCTTTGAAAGATGAATGTTGTTATTATATATCATTATGGGCTTCCTTGATCACAACCGTTGAATCACCCATAAAAACCAACCAAAAAGTGTGTTAAATAGTACGCAGTAAACAAATTTAATAATATAGATATATTATTCTTATCAGTCCATCTTTGTTGGTTCAAAATCCACTTTTTAGTGGAAGCACTCCTGCTGTTATTTGATCAGATCTTTTTCTCTAACCTGTTCACGCTGTTGACATTTCTCGGTTGGATGGGAAGCAAAGAAGCAAACCGTTGGTGTAAAACATGCAATGTTCAAGTGGAGGAACTGTTCGGTCACTAAGCCCATGATCAACGTGAAGCAATGTGATGTGCACAGATTCTCTGACACCCCTACGTTCCCATACACCCGCCGGTCTGGAGAACCCCTCCCGCGGCCTGCTCGCTGGTCTGAATCCCTCGCCGTCGCCGCAGCAGTGGACCCGGTTCCCAGAAGGCCCACCCCATTGCCTTCCTCTGCCTTGCTGATTAAAGGAACATTAGAGAATTAAAGGTAAATTGCATTAGGGGAGAAACAGACAGAGGAGATAGCTAAAGCCAGACTGCTGACGTTGGCGCATACTTGCTGTAATTGCAGCGGCTGCACGAGGCTAAATGTCATTGTGAGGCTGGAGTTTGTTCACAAGCCTCGTTCTGGGTAAAGGGCAGATATTCTGTAGATCCTCACCCAAAGACTGCTTGCAGTTTAATTGCCACGGTCTTTGTGACCTCTGGACTGCGACAAATGACTATATGGCTTGGGTTCGGATTTTGATTCAGTGTTCAGGTAAAGGGAGAAATTAAGGTCAAGGTAACAATGTTCACTCACTTGCAGTAGTCACATGACTTGCAGTAGTCACATGAAAAGTTTTGTACACTTTGTACAAATGAAATACATAGTATTTGTGTCAGTCAGCATGGTCAAGACACATATTTAAATGCCTTTAACCATCTTGCTTTTGAGACACCCGTATTTTTAACATTACCTAGCTAATCATAAATATGCAATATGATGCGCTGAAGGTGTCCTTCAGAATTCACGTATGAAAGAACAGCGTTAGATGCCACATTCCATTGCATGAAATGTAGAATATGGAACGTGTTTAAAAATTCTATTTAGTCTTAACTTAACTCTGTTTACTTTTTTATTATTTCTATTTGATGTGATTAAATATTACCTACTCTAGATTTGATGATAAAACGTTCTTTTGTAAATATACTTTGAATATACAGGTAGTTTTACCCCTCGGCAAAATATCCGTCTTTACAAATGAATGAGGTAAAGGTGTTACCCTTGTAAGTGTGTAGATGTTACCCATGTAATTGTATAGGTACTACTCTTGTAATTGTATAGGTAATATCCTTGTAAGTGTATAGGTGTTACCCTTGTAAGTGTATAAGTATTATCCTTGTAAGTGTATAAGTATTATCCTTGTAAGTGTATAGGTGTTACCCTTGTAAGTGTATAGGTGTTACCCTTGTAAGTGTATAGGTGTTACCCTTGTAAGGCTCCTTGCCTAAGAGCGTCAGCTAAGGAGCTTGTGCATTTACACTTTAGCAATTTATGGAAACCAGCAAGGGGGGGAAATCATTTTAGATAAAACTTTAAAAGGAGCAGTTGGATTGGATGCTGAACTTGCCGAGTGACCTCTGAAGAGCCACCAAAGGCAAGATTTGCTCAAATTGGGTTTCACATGCGTTGCATGTAAAGTTATGGGCGCTGTCTAACCAGATTAGAGGAGAAAGATGAAAACAAAACAAAGATACCAAAACAGAGATGCTGAGGGCTGTCTTTCAAATTTTTTCCCCTATTTTCTCTGGTTTCTCCTTGACTGACATCTGCATTAATGATACAGATGAGATGCGAGCTCAATACATTAGCCAAATGACATTGATTCCCCCTCATTTGTCACTAATACCCATTTTAAAGATAAAACCTTACGACATACGTTACTAAGTGATGACGGATGAACTCCATCGAGGTATTGTTGTTGCTTGAAATTATGACATTATGTTGTTTACAGGGAAAGCTCATATTTGATTTGGTGACGAACGGTCTTTACATCCTTTTACAACCTATGTACTTCATTTGAACATTTTTTTTAAACCTTTCTACATTTTTAAATCCTTTACTAATTCCCCATCATGGATTCTCAGGAAATAGGCAGCTTCCTGCACTGGGTTAGCCTACGGGAGCATCCGTCTGGCAGCCTGAGCACATTTCAGACCGTTTTTCAAACACGGGCTGAACGAGAAAGGAAGAGAGCTCGTTGGGCACACTCTGACATTTTAAGTGTGGGAGTAGGTGTACCGTGCACTTCAGGAGAGAGGCCCTGTGTCGTTCTCCTGCTCACAGCCGGCAGTTGAGTTGCTATTAAATTTGATTAAAAATGAAAAACCTCCTCCAGTTCTGTTTGCCCGCCGTTCCGGAATTTTCTGTCTTAAGCCAATCTTTTGCCGCCCTTGGATTCAATAAGGTACATTTCTCATAAAAAGGCAACCTCTGTTACAAACTTATTTGTTCTTTTTTTTGAGGAAACAAATGTGTTTTTTGATGTTCTCACACTGGGGCAGGACTATGGGCCCGGGGCGTCCAGGGACCTGGGGCGGCTCCTCTGCAGTTCTCGTGCCGTTTTGCCAGCCTGAGAGGTTTGTGGTTTCAGATTATCGGCAACATGTTTGCCAAACCATTACTCGGTCACTGCTACACCAATCCTCTCCATCCGTCCTGAGAGCCAGGGGAATCACAGCAAACCAGGTTTGACATAGGAGTACCATTAAGTTGACATTTGCAAGCTGAAGTCAGAGATTAATTACCAATACAATATGGGTGATATATATATTTACCTCAAGATACACTTGTATCTAGTTCTGGAAAAATAAAAAAAATAAAAACTGAACAACGATTTAAACCTTACATGAATCAGAAGGGCATGGATTAGAACTAATTAGAAAACATGCAAATGCTGATGAGTATGAATACATGATGAACGAAAGCTAATTATCACACAACAGTGATATGACAAGTTAACTGCTCAGTTCTTAATGAATGAAAATAATACTCTAATGTACTGGTCCTCACACTAAACCATGCGGGGAAGCAATGATTAATTAAGTGTTTTACTTTGACACCTCTTCATAGTAATTAAGTTTTTGGGTTTCTGAGCCATGCAGTGCTTTCAACGACGCTGAAGGAATACCATTCTCTGGTGTCTGCCCCACAAAAAGAATAACAGGAAATGATTTTGGGAAGAAAGGGGGTGGCGAACGTTCTCCACACAGGGTTCCATGCTCCAGCACGCAAAAAGATAACAGCCTGCTGGTACGCGACTGGCAGTAAGGGCCCGTCTGTGTTCAGGGCATGGGTAAGGGCCCTCAGAGGACAGATGTGCCGGAAATAACATGTGATCACATCCACTCACACACCCTCCAAAGCCTTTAAAAAAATAAAAATAAAATAAAAATCTGAGTTTCGTAATTTTTCCTTAATCTCTGCGGAAATGTCTGCGGGAGGGCTAGATATTGGTGGCTGACGCATTGGGAGTGAGATTAAGTGCCAAATTAATGAAAGGAACGTATCTACTGAGACACGCCTATTGATTATTACTGGGAGCCCTTTATTGTGGAACCTTCCATCATCTCATTCTTTATCTCTTAAGCACAAAAGCTACGCACAGATATCTGTCACAGTCATTTAAAGATCGGCATTCTCTGATACCTAAGTCTCTCCTGTTGCTTTGTAAGTGTTTTATATTCATCATATTTTTGGTATTCGTGGCAACTGGAAAGCAGAAAAAGAGCATTTTTACTGGGAAACCAAAAAACCTAACAAAAACAAAACTACACATTAAACGCATGACGTAAATGAAAGTAATAATTATAAAAAAAAGGTTAATATATTCCAGGGTGCTGCTCGCTGATTGCAGTCCTAAAGAGTGCAATTTGATGTACTGAACCTACAAAGCCTCAGCATCCAGCAGCAACACCTGAATGGCAGTCAGAGGAACAAGCTACTGCTGAGATCGGGCCCGAGGGAGGAATTGGACTCAGTGTCACCGGTGTGGACCTTCACAATGCAGTTGTGACCATTCTGAATATAAGAGTTTTGTGATTGAATTCTAAGGTAACGGTATTACGCTTAATTAAAGAGTGTGGAATGAATCACTGGCTAAACGAAATTAGGGAAATTTGCGACCCGGTAATAACATGGTAACCATGTTGGGGACGGAGGAAGAAAGTTCTTGGAAAGGATTGGTTGCCTGGCATTTCTCCTTGGTTGTGGTTATGTCACAGCTGGGCATGTGGGAACGGAGGCCCTGTCAGCAGTGGCAGCGGTCAGTAGATGGATGCTATTGATCCCGCCAGTTTGATTCCCCCCCCCCCACAACACCTGCCCCTCATGCACTCTGAGGCCAGGGCCGTTGGCAGGAGGGCGCTCAATGCCGTGATCGAATGATACACATTACGCCGTCCGCCGTGGTCACTGAGCCCAGACGAGAGCTTAATCAGGGCGTTGGGTGGAGGGGACTGTCAGCGACCGACAAAGTCAGCCAATTGCAGACATGCAGATGTCAAACGATACGCTCATTCAATGGGAACGTCTGACAGACCGGGCCGCCAGCTACACTTCTCGGGCGGAACGCTCTTTGATGTGGGCTGCATTTTCATGTCTCACAAAATACCACCACAGCGTTAGCGGAGCGCTACGCATTAGCTGGAATTGCCCTTTGTTCACCAGGGCGTGACGCGGCGACACGACGGTGCTCACTGTTGATTGTGTTAGCCGAATTCATGGGGTCACCGCTCTTCGGCTCTCCGTTAATCTAGATGCAGGGGTAAATGATGGCCGAGTAAATCAATGCGAATGGCCCTTTCCCCTTAACATGCCTTGGCAGTGATTTGAAGCTCTTTTTTATGGGGTTTTAAAACCCATGGCAGGAATTTGCCCACTGTCTTTTTCTGGTCAGTAACTCCAGAGTAAACACCATAGCGGTGGGCTGGATAAGGACACAGCAGAAGGCAACGGGGAGCACGGCCTTCGTGGACGTGCCGCTGTTTGGAGTTCTGCTGTAGTCGAACCGCAGACTCTTCTCAGCATGAATAAAAATGTAATGGATTGCAAATATGCAATGTATGTGATTTTCACGCTAATTGCTTCAACATAGCATAATTACATTCTTGGAGTGATCCAGATACATAACCACACCCTGAGGAAGACAAAAAAAGCCTTTATTTAAATGAATTATAGCCAATTGTAGCACTTATAAACTACTTTAAGTTATTTAGATCTGGTGTCACTAATGTGTTTACACAGTACTGCTGGTCAGCTGTTGTTTTAATCAAAGGGAAATTTATTTTAAATCGTACCATTTATTAAATTGGTGTGCTTGTAACCAGTAGATTATAGGTTCCAATCCTATGAGGGCCACTGTGGCTATACCATACATTCGTTCCTTCAGTAAATATCAAGCTGTGTAAATGGATAAAGTGAGTGATGTAATTGGCTCCGCACGACAACATCTGCTCAGCAAATGTAATAACGGTTTAATGTCATCCTATACTAAATATGAAGGTCTTATTATTTAATCAGTTAAGCATCATCTTGGAATGGCAAACCAATTACAGAGACCAAAAATTGGTGAACACAAAGAGATCTCTGAACAGTGGGATGACATTTTTTGGGAAATTGTCTCTTCTCTCCGAGCTGTGTATTTCTGGCCATTACGCAGAGTTTGGGCTGGAATAAAACGGGAGATTGAAGGATGCAGTAATGCCTGAGCGAGATAGACGTTCCATGAGAGAGAGAGTAATTGAATGGGGGGGGGGGGGGGGGTGGAAATTAAGAAAGGGGGAGGAAGACCAAATTGAAACGCAAAGTTATAGCCAGGAAAAACATGAAAGTGTCGTAATGTGGAGCCGGGAAGTGGGA
>JAOYSI010002162.1:0-13772 GCA_025775065.1 Hiodon alosoides
TAATTGCTGGTCTACATTCATGCATATTTCTGCTGTACCGTCACTTTCCATCTCGCACATCCGGTTCACTTGCGGTATAGTAAAAAAATACATTTGTGTTACACACGGTAAAGTAAAAAAATATATTTGTGATACACATGTTAAGCACACTGATGTGTTCAGAACACACACACACACACACACACACACACACACACACACACACACACACGTGTTCCTCACAAACACTTGTTCAGCACACAGGGGTATTTTCAAAGGGATGGTCCTTGATTCAGGCGTTTGGAACCGGGACTAACATTTCATCCTAATGTGGCATTTAGTTTAAAAAGCAAGGGGACTTTTTTTGCTTCTAAATTTCACACCTGGATGCACAAGCGTAAAGAGTTATCAGGACATCCTCCACAGGCACACGCGTCGTATGTCTTCACAAGGCAGTTTCGCAACACTGCTTTCTGCAAGAAGACAGTTTTACAGAAGTCATCTCCTGACTAACCCAGGAAAGGTCCACAGTCATATAAACCCTATCACTTGCTGTAAGTGTATAAATGTAATCATGTGCCAAAGTAACCTCAATACTTAGCACTGGACTTTGCCACTCTGTGGCAAATTCCAGCTCCCAGAACCCCTCTGTGTGGCACATTGGATACTACCATTTTCACTGTTTGTTTATCTGATTATAGTCAGAATTCAAAACTGACAATACCTGCAGTATTCAAATCCCTCTTCTCATATTCCCAATTTCCCAAAATCTACATGGCTATGACCAAGGAAAAGGTCATATATATTGTCTTTTAGACAATCCGTATTCATAAAAGGTCATATTTATGCCATTTAGACAACCCTTAGTCAAAAAAAGGTCATATTTCATAACAGAATCCCAGGAAAGAATATATCATCAACATTACCACTATTGCTCTGCACTTTAAAAGTATTCATGTATAGAAGTTGCCCCATACTTATACACAGTGGCCCTGTACATGGTCTGACCTCTTCCCCACAAAGGCCCACCATGCATGAGTAGCCAAACGTGATACATTGAGCAGCCTCCACTAGGCGTTCGGGACCTTGGGTTTGAATCCATGGCGTTGTTAGCTGTTTGTTTATGTCTCGGAGATCAGCGCTGCTGCATGAATAATTCACGAGACTCCTGGTGATCTTCAGAAGCATTCAGAAACAGGGGGGTACATCAGGGGGCAACATCCCCCACCGCCCTCCATCGCAGTCCGACACCGACGGCGGGCATTGGCCAACGCCCCTCGTGCAGCACACAACCAATTGCTCTTCTTGCCTAATCAAGTGCCTCAAACCAGTGACATTACGTCCAGCTTAATCTGTTACTCACTGCTAATTTGCTCCTTATTGTCTTGAAATGAATGCCTGTCACATGATCATTTTCTGTCTTTTTTTTAACCCCATTTCTTTTCCTCAAGCACCGAGTGTTTATTTATTTATTACGTACTAGAATATTTATCTGGCATTCATGCATGTAGTTAAAGCGCCGTTGTTTTTGAAAAGCGAGTAACAGAAGACAGGACACCGGGAGCAGACAACAGGCGAGCAACAAACACTTTCCCCAGGTTTCTGACTGCCTCCGTGCCCCTCTGGCTCCGCCCTCTGAGGGACATGGTGGAGTCTCGTCTTCCACCCCTGAAAACTGCAGAACTGGACCTTTGTGTTGCAAAGGGTATGATGTGATGCTGTTGCTGGCGTAGGGAATCAAGCCAGCCGATCCCAAACTCTGGAATAGCTAAAGTTGCCCCACCCCCTTCACAACAGGCTTTTACTTTTCATCCAACGTCAGACTACAACCATTCCTTTTTACTAGTTAGTCCTTCAACCGTATGCCTTTTTGAAAGCAGGGTTATGGCAACCTGGCAGAAACCTCAGGTAAATATTCATAAAATAAGAGTATTCAAGATTAAAACCTAGAAAAACACAAAAAAACAACCAGAGAAGCATTTCATGACAAGTCACAGACGGACGGCTATTTAGGGCTCCCAGTTATTTCAGACAGGGCTGGGGTTTTCAACAGCCCATTATCTGAAACTACCAGTAAAAAGCAAAGTAACTTCTTCAGGAGAGAAAACGAAGCAAAGCGGCAATTTCGTACTTCGTCTGAATATTTGAAACGGATCAAACCTCCTATAAATAATTTTTACTCCTCTCTTCGCTAAATGAAGGTTTGCGTAATTTTCCCCAGTTAAAAAATTCTCTACGGGCCATCATGAACACTTTCCTCGTAGAACGTCGATGTTAAACACATAAAAATTTCACTGTTTTGGTTTCTGAACTCTCATCAGTAAAATGTATTTTTAAATGTACCCATAACGTATCTGCGGTCTCTTCGTTCAAAGGGCTATCTTGTCTTCCTGGGAATTAAGTGTATGACCACCACAGCCCTCGCTGTCTAACGCTTACTAACATAATAATATACTCACCACCTGTCCATTTTGAGGGTTCTTGTGAGCATATGGGGGCCCACGGATGTGGTTCCACATCTGGCCTGAGGTCATGGCAAACACCACGCACTGAGGGGCAGAGAGAGGTCGGTCCACCGCACTGTTTCCGCAAACTATCCATTAAAATTACCGCAGAAAACATTCCAAGGCTACCATTTACTGAAGGGACAGTAAGTACGTTTTTACAGGGGAAATAAAAATTGGTTAGATGAACTTCAGATGGGATTTCAGTCCAAAATGAATTCCATGACAGAAATGAATGGTAGATTATGGTAAATGTGTCTGTGACGACTCTCCCCTCATCTCCCTGTGTGCTCAGGGTTCACAGGCTGAGGAAGAGTGTGAATGTGGTTCCCTCCCTTTACAGTGAAGGTCCTGTGAAAGTCCCTACGGCGCTCACCAGAGCGGCCATGGCCCATCCGGTCTTGTTGTAGATGAACTCCAGGTTGTTCCTTCTCAGGTACAGCAGCCCGCCCACCAGGGACACCAGGAGAGCCAGAGCGATCGTGCCCGAGTAGTTGGGTGGTCGGAAGACCCGGATCTGCAAACACAAACAGGCAGTGAGTGCGTATCTGAGTGCGCCCGTGGCCGCCAAGGGCGCCAAACAACCATCAACTTCGTCCAGGGAACCGATCAGGTGCCGTGTGGATTGTCAGACCGAGAAGCATGTTTAAGGTGATAAATAAATAAACGTAAATGTCAGCAGCAAACAACCAGACGTCGGCACGTTCCATTTTGATCCCGGTGAGCAGCCCATCAGGACCTGCCCTTGCCCAAGGTAAGTGCAGGCGGAGTGCAGATGGATGCCTTTCTAATGTGTCCCCAACGGCACATCTCTGGGAAAGAGAACAGGCTGGTCCAACAGGCCCGCGCACTGCCGTTAAGCACGGGCGCTAGCAAGTGATGGTTGTGATACGCACTTGGTATTTACACTTCACAAATCTGAGGCAATCAATTGTAAAATCAGAAAATTAAAATTGAGTAACCGAGATTAGAATTAATTAGTGATTGATTCTCAAATTTACGGAAAGGGACAAACATCAGCCATGCTTTTTCAGATACATTTCTCTGCGAGTAACCCTAATTCTAACCCTTAACCACAACCCTAAATCTAATTCTAACCCTAAATCTAACACAATCCGAATCCCTAAGTCTAACACAAATCCTAACCCTAAATCTAACTCTAACGCTAATCCTAAATAGATTTTACCACACAAGACAAACATTAAATAAATGTCTTCACTTTAGCTTTCGTCGTTCCTAGTAGAATTACTCCATGCACATGAATGCCATGTCAAAATAATGATTTTAGTTCAAGATTTTATATGCAAACAAAGGTTTCATCAGAGGCGGTCTAAAACTTACTGTGACTCACACTGATGTTAAACATCCACAGACAGATATTTAAAGCGTTTTATTTTAAGCATCAGGGGGTCTTGCTGTGAAGTCTTCACTTGAAACACAGGCAACTTCCGCGGCAACGCACGAGTTACCCGACGGCACTAAAGGCGTCTCCAAGTCCGCGTGGGCCACGCACCTGGACGTCGGTCCTGTCAGCGATCCATTTGGCCAGCTGCTCCGAGGCGAAGCCGATCCTCTGCAGGTCAAAGGTGTCCGCCCTCCTGGGCTTGCCCTTCGCCGGGAAGTGCATGAAGGTGGGGGCGGAGTTCATGTTGAGCTGCGGATGGAGAGGACGGAGAGAGAGAGAGCGGGGGCTGGAGGGTCAGGCCTCTGGTCTAGGTGAGAAGAGAAGAAACTAAAAAAAAAAGTATTCATAAACGAAGCTAGAGTCTGGCATGGTCTGGGTGGTGGCTCACATCAAGTCACAGTACTTTTCAAACTAAGAGTTGAAATAGTGATTGGTTCTGACTATAAGGACAGCATTCTGAAAGCTTATCATAGAGTCCCCCCCCTCCTTCCCTCACCCCCGCATCTCAAATCTCCTCCTCACAATTGAAAACCACCACCACAACAACAACATTTTTTAAAAAAGAGTAATTTTTCTGTCTCCGGCACACGGCGAACATCCTCGCGGGGTTATTTCTTTTAATTGCATCAAACAATCCGCCGTGCGTGTCTATGCAAGGGGTGAATCACCCGTATTAATACAGGGATAGGTGAAAACAAAGACGGGGAGTGGAGCCATCAGTGTGCAATTACCCGTCATTTCAAAGTTCATGCGTAATTGTGTAATTGCCCAGGAGGAGCATTTACTTCGAAATACTTGGAAATGTTAATTACCGCGTTTAAAATTGTTTATTTTAATGCAAATTATTGCAAGAACAGCCACATTAACAAGGCATCAAGGTTAGAATAAGTTCTGTTGTTTCTAGAGGAAGCTACACAATAAACACTTGGCAAGCTGTCTCCCAACACTTTTTCATAAAAAAGTGATCAAAAGCGTTTGAAAAACTTGTACCATTAACGGGGTTTATATTTTATTAAGCACAAAAGGTTTCCCACTACAGAAATGAACACTGTTCCATTATATCAGTACCAAAACGATAAGATTTCCTGCAGTGCAACGCGGCGGCGTTTCGGTGGGGCGGGGTTTTCTCCCTCCAAACGAAATCCGTTTGAGTGTAGAGAGGTGTAAAATAAAACACTGTCAGCCTCGGAACAGCCCTGGATTCCCCCGGACCATCTGCCAGGGCTCGGACTGAACGGCCCGGGGGATGAGCTGAGGACCAATGCACTAAATATGGCTGACCTTCGAACACTTTACTGCGCCTCTTTTTGATGGTGTTTAACGGTGTCGATAACCTTGGACATGAGGGTGGGCGAGGCGTGCGTGCATTCGCTCAAAACGCCATCGCCGTTTTCCGAGTAATGCACAAAACGAATTGATTCATAACCAACTTACAACACTAACTAAACTAGAACTAAACAACGCCCTCGGATGAAACACCCCGGTTTGCCAGTTGCCTCGACTTTGTTTCTGTACTCTTTCCCTCAATTTGTGAGCTAAACATCGGGCGTGGCGGTCACCTGCTGGAAGACGTCGGCCCCCTCGTCATAGTCCACCACAGTGAAGAAGAGCTTGTTGGAAAAGGCCGAGGAGTAGCGCCACGAGTTTGCCAGCACCTGGTACTCCTCGTTGGCTTGTCTGTCGGGGAAAACCGGCGGAGACGAGGCCGGGCGGCAGAGGAACGTGAGTTAACAACTCACAATCATCGCGCCACCGTTAGCCGCTCAAGCAGGGAGGAGGGGAAATGAAACAACTGCAAATCAGCTTTAAAAAGATAACGTGTCGTGGTGAGGACTACCCGTCATTGTAATTACCTTCATGGTTTTGGAAGTAACAAAAACAGACGCCATATCTATATTTCGACAGACAGCTCTTTCTAACACGGCTAAAAAACAGCCAATTAAAGTCAAAATATTATTTTTCACAAACAAATAGCCAGTGGAGATATACCCCTTCGCATGTCCTTATGGTTTCCATTCATGCGTTAGCTTTCTATTACACAACTGCATGCTATCCTTTGAGCGAACAATGACCCTCTGAAGTGACAGGGAATACAGAACACAGCCCGCCGTTTGTTACACTGTTAAAGCCCTGTAAATTGCTTTCTGTGCAAAGTAAACACATTTATTTTACATTTAAGCAACGCTGACTGATGCATTTAATTACACAAAAATTACAAACGTATACTAGGCCCAACGCTTTCCTTTGAGCAGCAGCTCTACCTCTAATCCGTCTGAATGAAGCTTTAATTAAAACTAGACAGGGGCCGTAAATATGAAGCCTGGTCATCAATTTTATACAGCATGTATTCCTTCGTCCTGCCGTCCCGTAATTACACTGAGCGCTGCCCAATTGCATGTGTTTCTTAATGAAGTGATTAATGACATGGGCCCCTCAAATAGCCCGTGCCGTCGGGACCCGGGGAACCCACCTGACTGCGTCGTGCTGACGCCGAACGATGGCGTTACTTACAGTGCGAGACCCTCTGTTTTTACCGTTTGAAGGATGGAAAAACTTATTGCTTTAAAAAACAGGAAAATATTCTCAAAAATCTTCAATCTCACATGCATACACATATATTAAAAAACAATGATTGCTCCATGGCATAGTTAAGCGCCCCTGAGTTATCACAGGAGCCAACAGATCAATAAAAAATACATGAAGACACGTTAATAAAACATGACACAAAACACTCTTTACTGCCGGGATAGCGGCTATTTAAATTTACACGTTAACACCCATGAATGTTTCATTTCCTGTTTACTATTTATTCCCCTGCATTATGCATGCAGCAGACACTGCTCCCAACAGGGGAGGATGACACAAAGTGACGAGTGACACGTGACGAGCGACACGTAAAGAGCAGAAACCAGCCACCGCGGTGGCGCTCCCCATCTACACCCCTCCCATTAATGCTGGAGCGGCCTCAGCTCGCAGCCTCAGCTGGGTGACTGACCACATGGGGGTCACTCCTTTTGCCGTCTCCCATCCCCATTCATGTTGTCAGAAAGATGACACGGGCAGGAGAGTGGCCTTTCACATGAGCGGATTATGTCATATTCCTTTAACGTTAATGCATTTTTAAAATACAAAACTAAAGATAGACTTTTATGTTATTTCCCCCCCCCCCCCCCCAGTGACATCAGATTATTAAAAAATCATTACAGTTTATGCTGAACTCAAAAGACGACAAGCTGCATAAAGGTCTTCCTGGATTAAATTAACTTTCCCTTCTTCTGAGCGTATCCATAACTCACTAGTTTGTCTCGATTCCATCCAGGGACATGTCACCTGTCAAAATATAACCCTGTAAATAACGTGGTTTCTGGGTCACAAAGTCCACAACATCTCCTAGTCAGAGACTCTCCTTTACCTGACTAAAACAAATAATAAACAGGAACATACATCTGGATATTCCTTCGTCCTGACGTCCCATAATTACAAAGAGCGCTGCCCAATCACACGTGTTTCTTCATGAGGTGATTAATGACATGGGCTGACTAAAACAGATTTACCTGACTAAAACAAAAACAGGAACAAAAATTATTTGTCCTCTTCCTCCATATTGTAGGCAGCTGGTGATGCAGTGGTTAACGGATTAGTAACCGAAGGGTTGCCGCTCAAGTCCCACCACAGCTGTTGTACCCTTGAGCAAGGTACTTAACCTGAATTGCTTCAGTAAAAATGGATGAATGTAGAAATTGTAAGCTCTTTAAGTTGCTTTGGTTAAAAGTGTCTGCTAAGCAACTATATTGTAAAGACCGTCACAATCATACCCATCTACTGCAGTTCTGTTGGGACTCGACCACACTACTCTCCATCAGGCTCCTTATTAAAAAAAAAAAAAGTTAAATCGGTCTTTAACAGCACAACACAGCTGACGGACCCATGAGCCGAGTCTCTCCCCCCAAAAGGTTTTACTAATTCATCCACAAGCCGTGGTTGTGATTACCCCCAGTATCCCACTCCTCGTTAGCGGGAGCATGTTGCCCGGGGGATGGTCTCCCGGGCGACGCCGAGGGCAGGTAGCACGCAGCTTACCTGCAGACGGAGCACTGCCTCTGCGGCTGAAGGGCGGTGAACATCACGATGACGGAGTAGTTCCGGGGCGGCGCCTTGACGAACCTCCGGAATTTGTCTCCGTTCATGCGGACCACTGAGCGCCTGGAGCTCCACTCCATCATCTGCTCCACCTTCTCGGCCAGCACGTTCTGTCGGCGGGGGGGAAACGGGGATGAAGCGAAGCACAGCACACAAACACTGGTCTTCAGAAACAGAATGGACAGCCCGGGACCTCCGAGCAACCTCCTGCCATTGGTGCCCATCGTTCACATTAAGGCGCGAGAGCAAGATTGGCAGGCGGGACAGGACGGGACTTGCCCAAAGGCCCCTTTAAATCCCCAGCGGTCACAAGCGCTTTGATAAAACCTAATAAAGCTGGCGGTCACCAGCAGAATAAACCAGCAGAAGATCGGTGTTGCGGTTATGATGCGCACGCCACTTCGCCATGCCTCTGGCTGACAGGCTGTTCAATATTCAGCTGTTTACCTGCTCCCATTAGAACCGATCACAAGGGAGAGCGCTTTGAGGAGACCACCGACAGCAGCTACAGGCAGATGGTGCAGTTGGAGGACAGAGGCTACGCAGGGTCCTTTTCCACATGACTGAAAGTCACTTTGTTTCTCGTCTCCCTCTGAGCGTTCGGCAGAGGCAGGCGCGAGGAAACGCCCGGGGGGGAAGCCAAGGGACGCCACAGTAACGTCGACTCAATTCCGTTTTTCTATACTTTAACATTTCACTCCCAAGCAAAGTTTGTTTATCCTTCTTTTGACCATCATTGGAAAGTGAACAAATGAATGTATGAACAAACTAATTTCAATATCTTAACATGCATGTAACATATTTATCCACTATCGTTATGAAAACATATAACTAAATGATAACTGAAGCTACTGATTTAAATGTTGAAACGCTGAATATGGAATAACGGAATAACCCCCTCAACAGGTCCATCCCCTGTGTGGAGTGCCTACTGTGTGTCTGTCAGATTGTGGCAGGCGGCTAAATATTGGGCAGCCTGTTGGGCTGTGCCCCTCTCACAGTAGGAACATCAGCTTTTCTGGATCTGTCATTTTTGGGAAAAGAAGAGTTTCAATCTTTTACTCTCTCAACGACAGCAGCAAGAAGTGTGTTGCCAAAGCACATGCAGTACTGTGCAAAAGTCTTAGGCATATGTAAAATAAAATTCTATAAAGTGAAGATGCTATTAAAAATAATGAAATGCAAAGTTTCTAAATATAAAATAAATACTATAAAGGAAAATAAACACCCAAAAAAATAAAAATACATGGGAGGGAATATTTGTTGTGACCACCCTTTGCCTTTAAAACTCCATCAATTCTCTTAGGTACACTGTTGTGCAGTTTTATTAAACAATCGGCAGGTAGATTGTTTCCGAACATCTTGGAGAACTTGCCACAGTAGTAGACTTTGGCTGTCTGCCTTGCTTCTGTCTGTCCAGGTAATCACAGACAGTCTCAATGATGTTGAGATCAGGGCTGTGTGGAGACCAAACCATCTGTGGCAGAATTCCTTGTTCTTCTTTCAGAAAATGAATGTTTGGACATCTAAAACATTTTTTTTCTACGGACACACTAATGCAGAAGACAAAAAATAAACTTGAAAGACTAAATTTGTGTAAAAAAGCTAGGTTGCCTAAGACTTTTGCACAGCACTGTGCATGGAACAAATAAAATAAAAAAATACTCAAATATATAATAAAAACGCATCCCCATAACCCCTATATTATACACATTCCCAATAACCCTTACATTAAACACATTCCCTGTAACCCCAACGTTAAACACATTCCCATTACACCTATATTAAAAACTCCACTCCCTGTTTTCCCTGTAGTGACCAGCCAGTATGGCTGTGTTGGTCTTTCTCCAGCAGGATAGGCAGCTTTTGGGCATTTTGGGGAATTGAGGGATTAAATAGCAGAATTTGACAGAAAGGAAAAGGTCAGTTGTATTTCTATCCTTTTCAGTGTGTTAGGAAGTGAATCTCGGTCACTACCTCTCCTTTCTCAAAGTGACCACAGAGCTGTTCTCCCTGGCTAGCCAGCTCTGCCTGTGACAGCCTTTTTTGATGACCAGGCTATGGTCACTGAGAAGCTATCTGGGCAGGATCTGCCTCTGCTTTTTGTCTCCGACCGTTATCAAGTATTCTGCGAGGGTGTGGTTTCTGTTTAGGTTGCCTTAGCAGTCCAGTTTTTTTTTGGTATTTTGCCGTTTGTATCCCAGGGGTCCAAATAGGAATGTTTGAGGTGTTTTGTAAATTGGTTTACTTTTATAAAAATATTTTTTTTCTTTTCCCAGTGTGGTCTTGGAGCGTCTCTCTCTCCCTCTCCCTCCCTCTCTCCCTCTCCCAAGGGACCTAAGGTACAAGACGACTTCGACCTCTACCATAGCAACCTCTCGCAATCTCAGACACGAACCACCTAACCGAACAACGTTCTGTATATTTTCCAGTTGGCTTCAGGTTTTTGGGACTCCCACAGGAAAACTCCCTCCACACAGTGCTTTTTGACAATCAGATTGTTAATTGCGCTATTACAAACACAGATCTGATTGATTGCTTCTTTTTCCATCAGTCTCTGCATTAACACTGCATAATTCAAGGCACAGGGCCAAGAGCCAAACAGCAGCACTGTTTGGGCAGAATTACAAATAAAACCACGATAATTATCCTCATTATCACATAGTCCACTGCTACATATATTAAAGCGAACAAACGGAGCCCTGGTGGCAGAAGGGTGAATGACAACACCCCTATACAGTAGTCAGAACTTCCACGGGGCATAATGACTAGGCACAAAACAAAGAATATCCAGCCGTTTTGTTATTTAAATGCAGACATACAATCAAGCTTCCTATGGCTTCTGATTTGCAAAGGAACAGGTCTTATTTCTATTGCCATGGCAACTGCCAAACAATGTTCTACTCAGCCTCTTTTTTATGCTTTTATACGAAAAGAATCAGACTTTTAACTGCACTTGTCCCACCGGCAGTTTTGTCATCACTGCAAAGTTAATAGAAGAAAAAAAGAAAGAAAACTGAACAAACCTTGTACTGAATATTTGAGTAATTGAATTATACTGATTAGATCGAAACTCGATCACTACTGGCCACTGCTGGGTGAAAATAAGCTGCACATTTTGCAAAATACACAACACACGCAGCACATTTTATTGATGCATGAGATATTCTGCTGACTTTTTTTTTTTTTTTTTCTTAATTTTTAATAAGGTTTTTAAAAACGGGACAATACAGGACAATATTCCCTGCAGGAGTATGACGCTGATCACAAACTTCGGGGTACACAAGCCAACATTAAAATGTAGAATCTTAGAAGATTCCCTGTGGTTCTTTTTATTACCAAGAGTGACAAAAACCAGGTGTAACGTTCTGAAAATGTGACTGTTCAGAAGACCTTTAAAAGGTCACCCTTCCCCTGAGGGGCAGGACCCCATGCAGTCCTTTAGCGGTGTTCCCGCTAATGCACGTCAGACTGACACCTTCCTACTGATATTCGCCGTCAACACTAATAGCACCCTACGTCAGAACAACTTGTCCTTCACAGTCATTTCCTTTTACACTGATCACAAGCCAGCCCGGTGAGTTACATTCTATAATTCAGTGATTTGACAGTGTGTTCCCTTGCTTTTGAAGCTTTCATGGCAAATTGAGACTTCTTGGCGACGCCCTTTGGGTCGGAGAGACAGGCAGAGTAAAGCAATGCCTTTTACAAGAAAATAAGCAGCTGTTGACCACACCGTTGTCAGGTGGTTCGCACGGGAAAATAAGCAGCTGTTGACACTGTTGTCAGGTTCACACAAGCCCGTTGCTGGTGGTTCAGCACAGACAAGGTGGGACTGGGTTGTCGTCATAGGTGTGAAACAGTTCTAGGGTTAACTTCTATGAGGATCAGTCATTACTCAGAGAGAAAATGCATTGGAGAAATCAACTGAAATGGACTTAACCTCCAAAATAGCAAAGTCACCGTATCAAACTTTTTTCTTAATAAATGAGGGTCTAGGACGATTTCAAAGAATACAGGGAAATAACAGATGCCCACGCCCTACACCAGAAAGCTCTGCTAGAATTATCAGCCAGTCAACTGGTCCCAGTTCAGCCAGGCATGCTACTAACACTGGAGACAAGTGACATGCATATCTTTAAACTGGACACAGAGGAATGAAAAGGATTTATTCAGCATTTCACTTTTTAGGTTCTAAACAACAAGACTACATGAGCTACAATGGCTAACAAACTACAGTTACCAGTGAGCAAACCAACAAGGTTCTTTCTTGTTGAGACTGTAGCATGTAAACAGCGGTCTAATTAGTTTGCACTGTAACCAGTCTTTGTAAGGTCCAAGTCTATATGGGATGGTGTCTTCACACTTGGTCCACTGAACCTTCGGTAACAATCCATTTTTACAGAAACTTTTCCAGAGATATAATGAGAATACCATGGAAATAGAAAAAACCAATACAGATTTTTAAAAAAGAAGCAGCTTTCTACAGTGCATGCAATTTTTCAAAAAAAATCCTTTAACCATTTAAATTAGGTGTACCACCGTACAGAAACAATCTAATCAAAACTCCTGTTCACCTAAAAACATATGCGATTCAAATGAGTTTTTGAGCCCAAAGATATTCGTTATCATTTTCTTCAGTTAGGTGACCAAAGGACACCCAGCCCCTCCCCCAATTCTGTACAGGGGCTTAATGAGAAAGTCATTATAACAGACTACCAAACCATATAGACACAATGTGATGAGGTGAGCCTGAGAAATTAGATTTCTGTCAACACATTACAGAATGGTGATACAACCGAGACAAAAGCAATACCAAGGTCAACCAAGGTCAATTAAACCACTGGCTGCAAACTTCACAGGTGTGCAATCAGCTCACGAGGATGCACCAGTCCTCAGGTAGCCCCTGCCCCCATGTCACTCATCACAGGCGTATCAATCATGAGAAAAAAGATTGGTTCTTCTAATATCGTCAGTTATGAGATTTTAATGGAGGTGTGAAACAGTGTTGTTGTGGTGACCGTTCTTGACTGGTTCCTCACATATGAATATTATATTGGAGCAGAGAATTAGATTAGAGGGTAGTGAATCACTGACGGCGCACCCCCAGGTTAGGTAAATATTACTTCATTAAGGCTCTGGTATGTGAGGGCAAGGTGTCACAATAAGTCACCTCCTACAAATCAAACGAATAGGGCTGATGCAAGTCCTGCCAATGTGCACATAGACTTTTTCTTTTAAACTGCGGGACAAAGAGGCAGTTGTACTGTCTCAGAGTAAGATGGAGACTGCCAGCTCTCCCAGCTGTAGTGTCTCAGTGTAGGATGGAGACCTTCAGCTCTCCAAGCTGTAGTGTCTCAGAGTAAGATGGAGACTGCCAGCTCTCCAAGCTGTAGTGTCTCAGTGTAGGATGGAGACCCTCAGCTCTCCAAGCTGTAGTGTCTCAGTGTAGGATGAAGACCCTCAGCTCTACAAGCTGTAGTGTCTCAGTGTAGGATGAAGACCCTCAGCTCTACAAGCTGTAGTGTCTCAGTGTAGGATGGAGACCCTCAGCTCTCCAAGCTGTAGTGTCTCAGTGTAAGATGGAGACCCTCAGCTCTCCAAGCTGTAGTGTCTCAGTGTAAGACGGAGACCCTCAGCTCTCGAAGCTGTAGTGTCACAGTGTAGGATGGAGACCCTCAGCTCTCCAAGCTGTAGTGTCTCAGTGTAAGACGGAGACCCTCAGCTCTCGAAGCTGTAGTGTC
>JAOYSI010002163.1:0-16325 GCA_025775065.1 Hiodon alosoides
CTCCCCCACCCCACCCCACCCCACACACACACACACACATGTGCTCACACACACACACACACACACACACACAAACACGCTTGAGTAAAATAAAATAAAAGATTCAATATCCCTTGGAATTTGTTTGTAAAGGTTCTTTTTATGTAAATTGCGAAGACATCTTCGGAGTGAAACATGTTTTCGAGGTTCTACATAATTGTGCTTTGTCTAAAACTCTAATTAATTAGTATTTGACTGAAATTCGCAGGAATACGGAAGCAATTGTTTAGAGGTGCGCAGATTGCTGAGGCGTTTGATGGGAGAGTGACACAGATCACATTAGTCTTTGGCGCAGAAAAACAGATTAATCCTTAATTGATACATCTCCAACTTATCAACCTGTGTAAAATTTGTGTTTGCTTTTATTTGCACATAAATACACATCCAATATTAATCCTATCATGAATTGTTACTTTGACTGGCACGTGTATTATGTTTCATGGGTTCTTTATTCGTTTGATTTGGTCCCAGTGATGCTGTACTGTATCGACAGAATAGATTCTGCAGTGTTACTGCAGAGTTACGACTCAATAGAAGAGGTAATGGGCAAGACTGAAATTTCACTCAAAATGATAATAATAATAACAACCGTTTAATAAAAAGTGAAACTGAGGCAGAGGATTAGAATAATTTTAATCTTCCGAAGTAACGTAGGCAACTGATGTTGGCAGTGCACACTGGAATTCTACACATTTCCGACAATTTCTGATCATTTATACACAGTTCTGCTTGTCCTGGTCCACCTTTCTATGTGCATAGTGAAGGGGCACCATGCTCTAACCTTGGCTATGCTCAGCCTTCGTTCCAACAAGTTTTAATTATGGATCCTTTTTCAGTCCATGTCTGAAGCCGTTTGTTCTGTCCAAGAGAAGTCTATTATGACTTTCTTCAGCAAATATCCAGCTGTAGTGGGAAAGTGTAAAATTTGTACCCTGGGTAAGTATGTCAGCTAAACGAAGAAAACATTTCTACAACGCCTTTCTGTGGTAATGTATTAACGCAATTGCCCAACATCCCTGATGGTGATGATGATGACCATAATAATAATAATTATTGTTAATATTGCCAGTTTCAAGCATGACGATAAAAAAATATATAATAATAAGAAACTGCTGCAATAAATACTCAGTCTTTTCCGTTATTCAAAGCTACATTTTATTTAGGAGATTACTGGAAGAACATTGACCTGGGTGACTGTTCCTGTCTAATGCAGCCCTCCATGTTAAACGGAAGGAGAGGAAATACCCAAACACACAGTTTAGCTCTCTGTCTACGTGCCGTTTTGAAGTGCTGGGTTTGATTTATACGTTTTTTTTTCCCAACACAAAAAACATTTTAGTAAAGAAAAGCTGTATTGATGTACCTGCCAAGTTCAGCTTAAAGGAACTAAAAATGAAGTTTTAGATCAAAATGGGATTTTGCCGGCATTTATTATTTTATCATCTATAATCACTTTCTATCGTTCCATCATCAACAACTCTCACACAAGATTAAGTACATGTCAGTGGATTGCTGTATGTTATCAAATTTCTGATTAGCCATTAGTTTATATTCATATTTATATTTCTGAATGCAATTTAGTTTTATTACAGCACTTAGGGGAACTTTCTTTTAAATCATCTATTAATTTAGTTGTCATTTTAGTTTTTGCAGAAATGTTCTCGCATGATCCTGGAAGCTGAGCGGTCCTTTTGTGAAAGCGCGAGTCAGTGTGAACACAGAAGAGGCATTCTATATTTAGATACACACTTTTTTAACAGGGGATTTGGTGTCCTTTTCTGGGTAACCTTGGTTACCGCCCATCAGCTTGTTCCATTACAAATCTATCAGCGTCAGGAGGCTCCCTCTCCGAATGCCCGGTCGCTGTGCCATGCATTAAAAATATCAAAAAACCCCAAAAATGTTCAATGAAAAGTTTCTGGAGCTGTGCTCAGCAGCTGAAGAATTGTTTGCCCCAGAGGAAATCCAGATTACTAGTGTTTCATTTGATCTCTGTTGCTTCCTCAGTGCAAGCTGCCTTACCAGGCTTTTGGGTGTGTGCTATACGGGTCAGCGCTGTAGCAGTTCCTCTGTCCCAAAGCCTTTTCTCACCATGCAGCCGCCTGAGGAACACCAGATCTCCATGTCTTGCGCACCATGTTCACCGTTGAAACTTCCGCGATTCGGTCCAGTCCCCAGAGCACCGGCAGTGATTTTCCAGGAGCGCGGCTACCCAGCAGTCACCTTGGCACGTGGCAGAGCAAAGCCTGCGACAGGAGAAAGTGTGTGCCGGCGTGTTCACGCCAGGGTTGGCTCTGTGTGTGTGTGTGTGTGTGTGTGTGTGTGTGTGTGTGTGGCGCAGGGATGGGAAGCTTTGAGCAGACTGAGAAAAGAGGAAAAAACCAGCGAGATTGGGACAGATAGAGTGGAGATGGATGTATTGGTGGGCATAGGCCACTGCAATGAATTAAGTCTTAATATTTATTAATAATTAATAACAATATTTATTATTTCCAGTAAACTTTGCTTGGCCCTGCCAGCAGTGCAGGAAGGGAGGGTGGGGGTTTGACTGAGTCCAGAGAGGATTAATATCTCCAAAAAAACAAAAAGAGAGAACCATGATAAGGGTCTAATTCAGCAAGGGAGAGCAAAAAAGTCAGACGTGTGATCACTTTGTCGTGTGATAACGCCAAATAAGTCATAGCTGATCGGTATTATTACCTTAGCATGTGACTTAGTGTTATGGAGGGCCGGAACTAACCTTCAATGGAACTTGTGTAGTACAGTATATAAACCATATAAGACACAATAAACCTTGTGTCTATTGCAGAAAACTGACAAATGCATTTCTCCATTTTTGGCCTCTTTGTTTATTATGGTTCCTTTAAGGTTTTTCTGAAACCCTCCTTTTCTTATGACGATTTTGCACTGTCTGCAATTGTCATAACCAAAAAGATGGAGCCTGTATTTTCCCGAGGTTGGCAGCTCATTTTAAACCCATCTAATTGGTACTCAACAGAAAAAAAAAAAAACGCCATTGTTTTAAGTAGAGGGTTCAAATACACTATTACACATTGTGTAACAACGTTCTTGTCTGAATACTGAAGTCGCTCTGAATTTGAGTTACACCGATGTCAACGAAAGGCAAAATGTGGCACACTTTCGATGACAGGAATTGATTCTATAATTCATTCCACTGTGTTTAAAATATTTAACAAAGCATTTCTAAATGGAACTTGTCATTCCGAATCCTGGGAGACTTTCGACTCGCGTGGCCTTTGTTTTAAACTTCTATCAGTTCTTTTCTTCCTTCATTTTCAGACCGTCCGTCATATAACAGAATTGCATATGTCTGGATGATTAAGTCCGGAGGGAATTTTAATAACATGCTCCCAACTTTTAAAAGAGTTAAGGAAAGTCTGTTTGTGTACAGACAATACATACATTCATTTACACGCCTGTGCATTCATAAACACATGTAAATACAATATCTTTTAAATGAGAAACGTGACAGTAGTGATTTAAAAAAAATCTTTGAAATAACTGTTGTCCTAATTTCCTTTTTTCTCAGTAAAGGTGTGCATTTTATAGACTCCCGGGAGTTGCAGTGTCTCCTTTTTTTTGGGTTAATTGGGTTATGTTTTAATGAGCTTATAGCCCGCTGATAAACAGGGCACCGAGCGCATTCAGCCAGATGTTTCATTTCTTCTTCGACACAGCTGAAAATTAGAACAAAACAATAGCAGCAACAAAGCAGTGGCTTGGTCAGACTGGAGTGGGGTCGCGAAGCGCAACGTTGACGGAGGGTTGGCGGAGGTCATCACCATAATAAAGCTGACTCACACGGGAAAGGGAGCTGAAGGTATTCTGTTCCTAATTACTGCTGACCAGTCCAGCGAGCTGCGAACGATTACACTCTCGGCCAAGCCAGACCCACGCGGGGGAACGGCCTGTCCTGGGTAAAACCGAGGGCTTCAGAGATAAGACACCAGCATGTATTATCAAGGCTGACAGGGATGTTTAGACATCGGGGTGATGAACGGAGTCCGCGCTCCTATCCTGAAAAGCGCTGTGAAAACGTTTTTGACAATTCAGAGCGACGTTGCTTAGGAGACTTAGGGGGGGCCATTAACGGTAGAAGTCTCTCTTGGGTTGTTTCGGACGCGGCCATCGCACCCGTCCCCGGCCCTAGGCGCAGCATGCTGGGTAATTCGCCTCTTGAACATTCTGAATGAGAAGGGATTGCTTTGCTAACTGGTATGCGAGCGACTGCACACGCGACCCTAGGGTCAGTCAGTCTGTGCCTTTTTTTTACTAGTCTACAGACCAAGATAAAGGTGATGAGAAGTATTTATCCCAGAATTCAGGAGCATTGATGGAGCAGCCTTATTTTTACCTCCGAATGTTGCTACCCTACATTATACTTTAGCCTTCACAGTAAAGATAACCAACGTAGTGAAGCTGTTGTCTCTGAAAGATTGGGGAAAGGTAATGCCACACGTCTGGCATCCTTCCTTTGCTGATAAAAACTGCTACAGAATCAAATGTTTCAAAAACAAACAAAACAGCTCACAACTTCCTTCCAATGGCAGACCACAGAACAAGGCAACCCATTTCAGGGGAGGCTTTCCATTATGGGCAAGGATCTACTTAGAAATGAGAAGAAAGAAATAAAACAAAGCGTTGACTGTACATTGCAAACTTTATAAACTGTATATTATCAGAAATTTTGTGGACAACAGTGTGCAGTTCAGGAAGGCAAATGTTACAAACAGGAAATAAACAACAGATCTAGTTATCACCCAAAACGGGGGAAAATAGTAGGGCTTTTAATACAGGTTTTAAAAAATAAAGAAGCTTGTGGCAAACCTTAATGGAAAATTAAAAATTAAAGTTGTTGCAGTTTCATGATTTAGATTTTCTTTAATGTGAAGGAAAATGCCATCAAATATGAAATACAAGGCAAAAAAAGTAAACATCGCAGCACAGAATGACAGTTGATACATGTGATCGGTTGAGCTCCACAATAAAAAAGTAGACGGCAACATGTACGGACTGTCAAAAATAATCGCCTGTTTCAAATTGTGTTGAAAAAGCAAACTTCTTGACAAGGCAACAGACTCCATCAATTCGGATGTTTTCTTTAGAATTTTCAAAACAATTTTCGATGGGGACAAGAAAAAAACAACTATGAAAAGTTTAGTGAAGACATAATCAACTCCAGTAGCAAATACAGCAACACTCGAGTCCCTCTGCGAAATATGCTTTCACGCAGAGGTGCAAATGTGCAATATTTTACACGTCTGTTTGTGCCCCACCAGTGCATACAGAGTCGTATCCGTGGAGTCAACACTGGGGGGACCAAATCTACCAAATAGCATTTTTATTTTATATATATTTTTTATATCAATATATTGGGGGGGGGGGGACATTTTGAGCATATCTTAATATTGGGGGGGACATGTCCACCACAATATATAATATAATTACAGCCTAGAGTGCATAAACCCACGGGCCACCACTGACCGGTTTACAAAGCACTAAATGGCTCTCCATCGACAACATATTTAATTCACGGTACTCTATAACAGCATCACATTCTTACTATGTCAGCCTGGACAACAATATAAAAAATAAAGTATACGGTCCACATTCCTCAATTTGTCAGGGATGGGGACTGTTTGAATATATTTTCTAATTTCAATGTTAAAAAATGTTCCAATGTGGACTACACACAACTCTTTCACAAAACACAAGGAATTTCTAAACCTTTTGGTGTTATGTGGGGATAGGGAAGACCGAAAAGCCCATCTGTTAAGTTGACAAAGAAGTCTGTGTGGTATCAGTACTGCTGATTCTAACGTCCTCTTTTGAATTTCAATGTTAACATAAATACATAAATAAATATACAAATAAATAAATAGAGCACTATTTTCTTTTACCATTTGCCACCACAAGTATGGGTATCTGTGTTTTTAACCCAGGAATTACTTGATACCAGATTGAATACAAAATGTGAGGTATCGCCCACCTATTAAATTCCATTTCCAGATGTATAATGTATAGTCATGTGAAACAGAAAGTACACACTCTTTGAATTCTATGGTTTTATGTATCAGGACATAATAACAATCATTAGTTCCTTAGCAGGTCTTAAAATTAGGTAACCACAACCACAGATGTTCATCAACACATGACATATTATACGGTGTCATGATTTATTTAACAAAAATAAAGCCAAAATGGAGAAGCCATGTGTGAAAAACTAAGTACTTACTTCTTCCATAGGAATTAAGAGGCTAAGTAGCAGCCAGGTGCTGCTAATCAGATGCCCTTGATTAATTGATCATCAGCAAGTGTTACCACCTCTATCAAAGCTGAAGTTTGCTGGTCTGGAGCATTCAGGTGTGTGTTAACACAATGCCAAGGATGAAAGACATCAGCAATGATCTTAAAGAAGCAACTGTTGCTGCCCATCGATCTGGGAAGGGGTATAAAGCTATTTCCGAACAATTTAAAGTCCATCATTCTACAGTGAGAAAGATTATTCACAAGTGGAAAACATTCAAGACAGTTACCAATCTTCCCAGGAGTGGAAGTCCCAGCAAATTCACCCCAAGGTCAGACCTGTTTAATGCTCAGAGAAATTGCAAAAAACCCAAGAGTTACATCTTAGACTCTACAGGCCTCAGTTAGCATGTTAAATGTTAAAGTTCCTGACAGTACAATTAGACTGAAGACTGAAGAAGTATGGTTTGTTTGGAAGGGTTACCAGGAGAAAGCCTCTTCTCTCTAAAAAAGAACATGGCAGCACGGCTTAGGTTTGCAAAGTTGCATCTGAACAAACCACAAGACTTCTGGAACAATGTCCTTTGGACGGACGAGACCAAAGTGGAGATGTTTGGCCATAATGCACAGCGCCACATTTGGCATAAACCAAACACAGCATATCAACACAAACACCTCATACCAACTGTCAAGCACAGTGGTGGAGGGGTGATGATTTGGGCTTGTTTTGCAGCCACAGGACCTGGGCACCTTGCAGTCATTGAATTGACCATGAACTCCTCTGTATACCAAAGTATTCTGGAGTCAAATGTGAGGTCATCTGTCTGACAGCTAAAGCAAGGTTGAAACTGCGTCATGCAACAGGACAATGATCCCAAGCACAACAGCAAATCTGCAACAGAATTGCTGAAAAAAAAAAGAATCAAGGTGTTGCGATGGCCAGTCAATGTCCAGACCTCAACCCGATTGAAGTGCTGTGGTGGGACCTTAAGAGAGCTGTGCATAAACAAATGCCTGCAAACCTCAATGAACTGAAGCAACGTTGTAAAGAAGACTGGGCGAAAATTCCTCCACAACAATGTGAGAGTCAGATAGTCATACATAAAACGATTACTTCAAGTTATTGCTGCTGAAGGTGGTTTTACAAGCTATTGAATCGTAAGGTGTACATAGTTTTTCACACATGGCTTCTCCATTTTGGCTTTATTTTTAATCATGACACGGTGTAATATGCCATGTGTTGTTCATCTGAGGTTGTATTTACCAAGTTTTAAGACCTGCTAAGGAACAGATGATTGTTATTATGTCCTGATACATAAAACCATAGAATTCAAAGAGGGTATACTTTCTTTTTCACATGACTGTATATCACACTGAATTATTTTTAAAATAAACTCATATAATCAATTAGCAATTTTACCAACTAAACATTTTTGAACACAAAATATATCTATCATGTAAAAAATGTAAATTTAACTTGTATATCCTTAGTCAGTCGTTGTATATTCAATTTATATCCTAATCAGATTTGTATATTATTATTAAATATTTTCAGCTTATATACTGAATACAGAGTTGTGATTTATATATTTAATTTATAACCTAAATCTGGAGTTGTAAATTATATATTTAATTTATGTCCGAATTATGGTCACGGTCTGCATATACTGCTGCCTGAACGTGTTGGTCTAGCACTGGTCTGAGATGGAAGTCTCTCCCTTGCTGAATCTAGTTTCCCCAAGCATTCTTCCTCCAATAGAGCGCTTTCTGCCTTGTAAGGGCACTTACATTCTCGGAGGTAGTCGTCTGCGTTTGCTGGCAGGGGCCGTTAAGATTCTTCATTCAAGAGCCCGCGCATTTCAGAGACCCCACCAGAAGATCGGTACTGTAAAATAGACCGTAAGACCTTAACCCTCTCCTAACTTCTGCAATGCACTTTCCCCACATGCTGTTATTTTCAAAATAAAACTTCACCAAGTTGCGAGTAAGGGGCTCACTTAGGTGGCTGTAGTGGAGGCTATGCTCATGATATCAGGGGCATCAGTGATGAGAGGTTGTCAGTGTCTTGGGTTAGAAGCTGTGACCAGTGTTTCTTGATGGAGATGTTGGAGAATAATGCCTATTTTAAAATGCCTGTGCACTGCAAATTGTATTGTTTTCAAAGCTCCTATTATGTTCTGTCAAGTTATACTTAAAGTTGTTGTAGATTCACCCCTTTGTTTTTTAATTTATTTATTTGGTGAAGTGAAATTTGAGATACAGGTCCGGTACATGCATAAAATCAAACTAATGGGTTAAGGTGAAGTCAAATCATACCGAATTTAGATACAATGTCTCTGATTTGTTCAGGACACCATATATAATAATGAGCTTCATGCATAAACTGACACCCCTCCCATTATTTTTTGGATCATGCCTAGTATGCGTATTATTTCTGGCTGCCAGCCACCTTGAGATTCTGTACTTCGAATTAAAAATGAATGACTAAATGCGTTGATGGGTAAAATCGAGGCAGGCCATTCAATCTTCCTGGTGAATGTTATATGCAGCAAACATTTCACCGAGGATTCCTTCTCAAATTGTCTGCAGAGTGAAAGTTTTTCTCTTTTTTTTATGCTGCAAAGTGCATTATTTTAAACCAAATAATATATTATATAGATAATCATATCAATTCAATGAATAACATTTTTTCTTTTTAAGCGTATTATCTAAAAGTGTTTATATTTTGCTTTATACGTATGTTTTGTACAAGTAAGTTTTGTATCGGTTTCCTTGAAGGGTCATAACTGGTAAACTCACATAATTTTCTTTTCTGAGTTTCCCAGTGGTAATTAAGACTACAAAGACCACACGAACGGTTAACGGTTCTAGAGAGTTGATTGCGTGTAGTTAATGTTAATAATTTCAAGACTACGCCCCTCTATTCCTGGCGTCAGTGGAAAGGGAAAATTAGCTACACACAAAAGCTGTAGTTTAACACACTAAATAAAGAAACAAAGTTTTAAAAATGTACCACTCTTTTCGACATTTCAAGTGGATTTGTCTTTTATTAGAATTTTTAAATTATTGCATAGGTACTTTAATGTTTAAAACCTTACAACAGAAAGCTGAACGTTTCTCAGGGGACCTTTGGTTGTGTGAACAGGTGGAAAAATGAGAAAACGAACTGACTGCTCGAATTCAGGGCACCTGATTAAACCAGGAAATTGCCCAAAAGCTAAAGCTGTGTTTCCCAACAGTGCCCGATGAAAACCAACATGTAAATGATAGTTTTTCACCCTAGCATTTTGTCACTATGTCTATCACCGACAATATTCCCCCGTACCATATCTCAGATAAAGTTGTCAGTCCTTCAGGCCAGAAAAGCCATTGCTGTCTTTCCTATAAGATAGTGTGCAAGCATTAAAAAAATGAATTATCATTGTCAGGGTTTAATGTAACTCAGCACTGGAATTTTTCCCCCATTCTACCACCAGTATTGAGTTTTTATCCTGACATTCAATTTGACAGCTGAAGTTGGAGATATTATTTATGTATTTTGATAAGGTTATTATTATTATTTTTTGGACTGCACATATGGATCCACTGAAGATTCTACCCCTATTTCATATTATTTCTTTGAAGCCCAGGAGGGAGAAATGTGGTTATGGAGTTGTCTGTTATTAAACTTTGTAAAGCAGGGAGACCGACACGCGACAAATGTGCTTATTTCCGATAGTCTGGCATTGTCTGCTGGCTTTGTTACTTCAGACAGATGTGTGAATTGTTTGAAAGATCAGTTATGCAAGTTATTGATGCTTTTTAATGCATATTGCATTCCTCCTGTTTCTTATTCAGCAGCAGAATTTATTTCTTGGGAGCGTGAATATTCAAGTACTGCCTCCAGCTCTTTTTGATAAAAACAGAAAAAAATAAAATAAAATGAAGAGAGTTATTGGATTCTGGCAATAATTAATTTACTCATGTTCGTTAATTAAATAGTACATAATACTAGAAACGACAATGTTCTTTTTTCTGGGGAATATTAACAAGTAAACATATATTCATACCCTGGGCATTGTTAATTTGTAAACACTTGAATCCCCATTTTTTAAAGCACCTTTAATATTCTGGGAATACATGACCCTGATTACTATTGTTCTGCATTATTACAAGTGATTTTTTCTTTTTTTAAATATGAGAGGAATTAATTTTCTCAATGCAATAGCAGGCTAACTTCCAAAATTCAGGCTATTTTAGCTTTATATTTTATATACCTTTAAGAGTCACAACCATGACAACTTTATACGCAGAAATGATGTCATATTTAAATCCTGTGATATTTAAACTGGGGCGTGGAGCAGCGATATGGGGAAGCAATGTGCGAGGATTTGTTTAGCAACAAAAATATGAATTACTTGACAACAATGTGTTGGGAACAAACGCGCTGAAATCGACTCATCAAAACGATGGACGTATTCCATTTAAAAGCATATTTCGCGAATATGGATAGGCCTATCTGTATTTTGGTTATGCATCGATCGCAAATGAATGGTGAAGTTCTAACTCAAATGTAGCTTGTCGAATAACTTCGGCCAATATTACGGTCTATGGTCAAGTTCTGACATGATAAAAATATTAACACCCATCTGGTTTTCCGCTTGCAATCCAGTTTTAATGCACTCAAGCTTGATGCAGTAACGGCCATATCAAAAGCTGCTAATTTAATTGCGTATGTTCGATAGTTTTAAATTTGGAAACAAAGTGATGTCATTTAAAGCCAAACACTTTGTTGGAGGGGGCGTGCGACCAGTATATTAGTAGTGGGGCTCAACTGAGGGAGTTTTCAGACCATGTTTTAATCAGTGGTGTGCAATCCCAGGTAGTACTTGCTAAAAATATATTATTTGCAAAGGAGACCACTTCAAAATCAGAAATAGTAACTCAGTAGTAAGCTTATTGAAGTTTTTTTTTTTTTTTTTTTTTCCTTGAAACGTTTCCAAATTTAAAGGCGTCGTTATTACGCTAAAATAATGGAAAGGGGTGTAGTTTAGCACATATGTACTTTTTAAACTTTAAATGATCAAAATCATATCGGCACGAGCTGCATTTAAAGCATATTGCCGTCTCTTTTGACACAATGCTGAGTTTTTTATAAATCAGTCCTAGTTCGAAGACCAACCCCGTGCTGTTTTCATGCTGCTCAACTCAATGTTTTAGGAAAAATAGACCGTTTTCACTGCTCTTTCAAAGTTTTGTTCATCCACAAAGACAACATGGAAAGCATACACTTACAGAATCTATCTAAGGACTCTACCGAACTCAAGCCATTAAGGGGATGGGGTAAAAGCCGGAACGGCACTTTAAAGAATTCAATTGCTTTTAAAAACTGCGTAGAAAGTTGCACTCACGTGAGGAGAATATTTTACCAATCAGAACCGATTAATAACGCGCTGTTTCTTAACCAGTTCCGGCCCAGTTCTGGATACTTCTTATCAAAAAAAGCTCCCGGAACACTGGGTTTCGAAGGTGCAAAGACGACGAAAATTATACCCACATTAAAATAATAAAAGGTCTGTTTTTTGTAGTTGTATTGTGTGTATCATTTTAATACTCTGTGCTGCCGCGGAACCCCGTGTTCCGGGCGGTTTGGTCTCTACAGCTGTTTATGCACGGAATGGGCAGTTGAAGGTCGGTTTGGTGGGTTTTCTCAATAGTGTTATGATGTCCTCACTTAACACGGCTAACAAACATTGTATTCCATCTAATGCTAATAAACTATATAGTCATCTCAAGCGCGCAACATCCAATCACAACAAAGATAATAATTTAGAGGCTATACCTCCATTAAAGGTCTTAAGCAACGTTTTGTAAGCAGTACGGGTAAAGTCACTCAGAAGCAATGGGTTACGCAATGGGTTACGCAAACCACTCATTGATCTTCTGAAACGAGTGTTTTTTTTGTTTGTTTTTTTTCTTCCCCTCATTAATAGTGGCACTGCATCATTGAATCAGCGCCCCTGGTTGATAGTTAACATTTTAAGTGTTAAAAGGACTGACGACTAACTTTGCCCCCTAATCGAACCCGGATGCTTTCATAATTAGATCGCTTTAAAAGTTTGCTGGTTTTGATGAGGATTAGCGTTTCCCCGGTTGCCGGATGATAATGCAGATTTTAGTCGGCTCTTGGCATTAAATAATATGGTTTTGATTTTCCTGTGCCTTCAACTGTGCAATATAAACTGCCTAAAGTCAACATTTCCCAGACTGAGCTGCAGGTAGCAAGTTTTCTGTGTAGAATAGTCAACGTTTCCAAGGGAGAAGCAGATGGAGGATAAACAATAATAGACACATCGAATCAGAGTTAATGGCTGGTTAGGCAAATTGTTTTTCACTTATGGGTTGAAATGTGATTAATATTTTAAACTAATTTGACATAAGTTGTTTGCTATAGCATTCATTTCAAATTAATCTCCAGAAGCCTCTAGAAAATTTGTAACATGCAATTTCAATTTTTTATCCGAGCCTTTTTTTTTTTTAATAAATGAATAATTGAAAGCATATTTAAATTGAACTGCTAATAAAAAGAGGCCAGAGCCTTTTGCTTTATTAACGGGAATGGCTCAAGTCCCCTCCCGTGTCACCTGGGGAAAAATTATGGCGTGCAGCACATTATGGTGATGACTAACATGATGAGCAATTGTGAAATGATAAAAGACAGAGATTATTTGAATCTGTTTCCTCTAATAAGCTTGTGGCAGGCAGCCCAGGGACACACCAGGCTGGCCCAGGAGGATAGGCAGCCTGTGGGGCCACGCCCAGTGCCAAGCACTAATGACACACCTCAGTGTGGTTCCCTTAATGAGGGTGCCAACGATAAAGATTTTAAAAGAGAGAAGGGGGTTTTCAACAAATAAGCAAACTGAAAGGGTTTCTGGTTACGTTCATACCTGTGGAATGCTTCAGATCCTAGATGTGTCTGAGTCAATTTGTTTTGGTTGTGCCCCAAAAACTGTTTTAAATATTTAGAGTAAACCCAGAGGTTGGATACTGGATTCAGTGGTGCTGCGTTAACCCTGCTAATGAATGATTAATGAGGGATTAGCAAGCTATTGTCTAATGGTGCAACTATCCAGCAATGCGATGAATGCACTTTTTAGTTTTTTTTTAACCCAGGCTTCCCTTAAGCCTTTCCCATATGTGAGTATTTTTTGTGTCAGTGAAACTATTCCCGAATGTGAACTGTAAATAAATCCACTTTATGGAATAATTCTAAAGGATTTGTGAATAGACAAAGGTGTTTTAATTTCCATTATTGGCTTTCTCTCTCTGTTTCACCTTTTGCACACATTATTGAGTTATTGATTTCAGTAGGTGGGAGTCCTCGTTTACATGTGATGTAATTGTTCCATCGTTGCCACTCCGATGGGAACTGGATTCCTGTACTTCCATTTATTCATCACTCACTACTACTACTGCTTAATGTTGGCAGGTCCATCACCAAGTGTCTGGCCCAACACGCATACATATCCAACATTTTCACTGACTTTCACGTACATACAGGACAAAATGGAAAATGTGTGTCTATTATTAGGACTTTGATGAAGATCAGATCCCATTTTGGGTCAAATTAATGCAGGAGTGCTGATCATTCAAAGGGGTTCACAAACCTTCTCTCACAACTGTAGCTTATAAGTAGGAAATAAATGGGAAATAAACCCATTAAAAAAAAAAAAAAAGAAGAACTTTCAAGTTAGCAGTGTGGCCAAATTACAATAGCCATTTGCTCTCAGCAGGTAACTCAATCAAGCTTGCACAGAAAGTAAACAAATCCGCTCTAACTACTCCCAACAATGGAGTTGGACTGGAAGACATGGGTTAATAGTTGTCAACCAAATGAGAGAGAGGGGTTTAAAAAGTTTGAGTTTTTAAAAAACTGTTGGGTTTCCATTATATAAGTATATAAAATACCCAGCTTGAAAGTAAGCAGGGAGAACTGCCAAGATGCTCAGAATGCTACAGTGAGAGACGGCCCAAAGCCATGCAGATGTTGTTTGAGGCAAACAATCAGGGCTGACCAAATTCATGGTTAATAAACTAGATAATGCTTCCAGATGGAGTCATTACAAAGTAAAAGTCTTTGGGGTATACACTAAATTGCTGCAAAAAATTTTTTGGCCGGACCACTGCAGATGCTAATTCCTGGTGGGACTCATATTTCAAAGTGACATTTTGAGCAATCCAGTCTGAATTTAAAACTATTTTCAGTATAAACTGGGGAAGGTTTGCCATGTCATTTCCCTTCAGGATAATATAAAAGAGCGGTACAACCAAGGCTTAATTGAACAGCTTGCTGTCATGTCTTTGAACTTTGAAAAAGTTCCCTCAGTTACGTGACACGGAGAAAGGGAAGCACCCGCAAGGTTAGTGTTTCAAATGAATAGAAAAGAGTAAATGTTCACCTGTTAATGACAGTTTCAGTTTAGCACGTTTCCGCTCTTTTCATTTACATATGTCTTTCCCCAAATCTTCATCGCCATCATTTGAAAAAAAATGTGTCACGGTTTGGAGCTGTTATTATTCATTCGCAATGCTTCCCCGCATCTGCAGGATTGACGGGGAGCGGCCATGCGAGTTCCTTGTTTGCGCGTAATTAACACATGCAGCTGTTTTCACCACTGGAGCCAGTTTAGCTCTTGCTCTCCCGTCACCCCCAAGTTCATGCTTCCGACCTGACGAAGGGCTTCAGAAGGTACACATGCAGAAACAAAATTGTATTACGTTCACAGCTAAATGGAGAGAATCAGAGAAACCGAGTGCTTTTTTAGTGCCTTTACGTAGAGGGCTCAGAATTATGTTGTGGAGTGGCCAAACAGTCTGCACCGCGTTGCAGTGAAAATGTGGGTTGGTGTAATAAGTGCAGAATATGGAGGTGGAGAGAAAATTGGCCCTAGCCATCAAACACACTACGTGGAATGGCCACTCTCAGAGTCAAGCTCTTTCTAAACAGTTTCCGTTGTTATTGTTGTTGGACTGGGGATTTGAATGTATCCGTGAATGCTAAGGTAAGAAAAAAGAAGCCCTCTATCAACATTGAGCTTGTCTAAATAAAATGCTTTATTTCTTTACCATCATAACTTACTTGAAGGCAATTTTCAATACAGGAGGCATTCCTCTGTTTTTTTTTCCTTTAATTGTTCCGTGCCCAGTCTACATGGACTGTGAAATTCAGGGATGGCATCCGTTTGCCTGGTACCATCAAGGCACTTAGATATGACGGAGCAATTTTAAATACCCATCTTTTGTTGTGGGTCAAACAGTTGTTCAAGGCTTCCTAAGAAACCAAAGCCCCTAAATATCACACAATTTCTCAAAGCGGTTCTTCACAACGCCGTCTCTCCACAGTCTTTGTTCGCCACAGGTGGCTGAATTTCTCATGATGTGCTTGGCAGGAGGGAGAGAGGTGGACAGAGTGTGGGCTTTGTTGAAAACGGCATCCGAGCCAGCACTTTACACCCCCCACCCCCCCAGTCCCTCGCACACTCATCTCCTGTACCATCGAGGCTCATACTTTTTCTCCAGTCCCGACCGGCCCCCTTCTCAGACCTCCCTTGAGCAGATTGCTGGAAAACCCAGGAAACACCGCAATTCCTGAGCATGTATGACAGAGGGCTGGGATTTATCGGGCTTTGCATTTAACTCACATGACAGGGACAAAGCGCAGCTCCTTCATTGTATGACAGGGGGTGCAAAAGAGCAATTAATATCTAGAATGCCTTTATGAAAGGATTTTTTTTTAAATGTTACAGCTATAGCCATCTGCGTTTTCCCAAAATTCAATGGGTAATGGAAGGGCTAGGAAGGTGTACACCAAATTAAACCATTGGGATTTTTCAGCACTGTGAGGCTGCTTGTTTAAGCCTCTGGGGGTCACCTGGTCTCATATCTCTAATGGGATTCCATCAATACTGGATATTGCTTATTAATCCTACACATCACCACCTCGTTGCAACACATATTTATCAAATGCATTGTGGGGT